>PVKS010018897.1:29004-39386 GCA_004027875.1 Aplodontia rufa
GTGTATAAAATGTGTAAATATTCTGGATATTGCAATTATCTCCAGGAGTGCCCCCCCCAATTACCCTCCCTTATCCCTCCCTTCCCTTTCCCTTTATAATTCTAAAAAAAAGGTATTAGATTGTAAAGCATTACATCTTATCTGGATTTAACTCATGTTACTAGACCAACTTTCTCACTGTCCAGGGTCTAGTCCCCACGGAGTTGTTCTAATTCAGTCTCCAGTTTTTCCCCTTCCCCCTCTTCCACCTACCCCCAATTTTTTTTACATACACAATAGGATATACATTGACATTCTTATAAAAGCTTGGAGTTTACCTTGTTTTAACTCAGTTTCCACAATTTCCCCCTACTTCCCCCCCAGCCCTGTACTTGTTAGATATACTTGACATTTTTATGAAAGCATGCTGTATAAATTATTCTAACTCAATCCCCATATTTCTCCCCCCACCACCCCATTCTCTTCCCTCTACTCTACTTATCTTTCTGTTATTTACTAATTGTTTTTGTTTAATTTGGTGGCTCATTGATATACCTGTTGATGAGATTCATTATGATATGTTCACATATGAATAGGAGAAAGTTAAACCTGATTCCTTTCATGAACTTTTTTTTTTAACAATTGATAATCAATTTATTAAAAGTTGACTTAGGCATCTGCAATGGTGACTTCAACCTCCACTCCTGGCTCAATACTGATGGAGGTAATCTGCTTCACAATCTCAGCAGGACTGTGCAAGTCAGCCAATCGCTTGTGTATTCTCATCTGGAAGCAATCCCATGTCTTGGAACCTTCACCACAAGGTGTTTTTCTTGTAGTGATTCTCAAAGTCTTGGTAGGCATGCGAACAGGTCCTTTCACTTTGAGATTCTTTTCCTTTGCGCTTCTGATCAAGGCAGCACACACTTTCTCCAATGACTTCATGTTGCTGCTGGTTAGGGTAATTCTAATTCGATGAATCGCCACCTCCGGTTCCACGGGTGTCTTTCGGGTATCTTTAAATGCCATGGTGGAGGTGGGGCTTCCTGACCGACTTATTCCTCAGCGAGAGGGAACAGAGGTGAGTCAGGAGCAGGAGCTTGCGGAACAGTGACCCGCAGGACCCAGAACCCCGTTGCTCTCAGAAAGCCTTTCAAACTTTCTGTATTTCATTCCTCCTTCCTCCATTTTCTTTCCATTTGTCTATTCCTCTGTTCTTTTCCTTATTTTGGGTTAGCTTCCACATATCAGTGAGAACATTTGGCTTTTTGTTTTTTGAGACTGGCTGATTTCACTTAGCATGTTACCCTTCAGTTCCATTTCCCTGCAAATGTCATAATGTCATTCTTCCTTATGGCTGAGTAATACTCCATTGTGTGTAGATGCCACGTTTTCTTTATCCATTCATCAGTTGAAGGGCAACTAGGTTGGTTCCATAGCTTAGCTATTGTGAATTGTGTTGCTTTGAACATTGATGTGGCTGCATCACCGTAGCATGGCTGATTAGGTCCTTTTATATACCAAGGACTGGGATAGCTGGGTCAAATGGTGGATCTATTCCTAGTTTTTTGAAGAATCTCTATACTACTTTCCAGAATGTTCCCACAAACAATGTGTAAGAGTACCCTTTTCCCCACATCATCACCAACATTTATTGTTGTTCATATTCTTGAATAATCAAGAATTCTAACTGGAGTGAGGTGAAATCTCAGTGTAGTTTTAATTTGCATTTCTCTAATTGCTAGAGATGTTGAAAATTTTTTCACATATTTGTTGATCATTTGTATTTCTTCATTTGGGAAGTGTCTGCTCAGTTCTTTTGCCCATTTATTGATTGGGTTTTATCTGTTTTTGTATTAAGTTTTTTCAAGTTCTTTGTATATACTGGATATTAATGCCCTGTCTGAGACGCAGGAAGCAAAGATTTTTTCCCCATTCTTTAGGGTCTCTCTTCACAGTCTAAATTGTTTCCTTTGCTGTGAAGAAGCTTTGTGACAGACTTTAATAGCTTAATGATTTTGTATAACATATAACAGTACCTAGAGTAGTAGACAAATTAATTGCAGAGACAGAAAAACGTTTTCTTATCCTAAAGGATTTCATTTGAATGAAGCTAAAAAAGAATGTCTCCCCCTTCCATTCTTCCCACCAACCTTTTGTATTCTGGTTAATTAAGGATTATTTTGAAATCTGTGGGCTAGAAAGGTAGCTCAGTGGTAGAGTACTTACCAGGCATGTGCAAGGACCTGGGTTTGATCCCCAGCATCACATACACAACTAGTGGAGGAAAAACAAACAAACAAATAAAAAGAACTATCTTGAACTCTGAAAATTTCTCTAAGAGTTAACTTTTAAAAATGTGAACTTATTTGATCTCTATAGTCTGGTTTTCACATTTGAAAAATAAGGAAGTTTTTTTTAACACTGACATTGTTTGATTTTTGAGAAGTGTATTTGAATAACATATATCAAGAATTCTTTGATTAGTTTGTGTCGTGGAACAAACTTTTAGGCAAAGATATTATCAGACTGTTTTTAAAATCAGAAATAAATTGCACATAAATGTTTCAATAGGCATTTTTTAAAAAGATCTCCAATTTCCCAGTATGAAGACTATGTGTGTACCAGGAAGTACCAAAAACTTGATATAGTTGGTCACTATCTTCAATCTCAAGCCTTGTAGGACAGACAAAATATGTAGAAACAGAAACAAGAGTCCAAGGTAGTTTATAGTCATGTGGGACTGACACTAGACAGGGCAGTATTAACATGAGGTCTCAAGTCTAAGGGAGACCACTTGGGGACCTCCCAAAAGAGGAGGAACTTGAACTGAGACTTCAAGTACAGTAATCATGTCTTACAAAGGAGGCAGAAACAAAGCTCCTCATACTAATCTATGCAATTTACCTTTTCGGAGTAGAGAAAAGTAAGTTTAGAGAAGAGGATTATGCACTTAGACTTTAAATTAGATCTTTTAGGAAATGCCTTTTGTTTTGAGTCTTTACAGCAACTGTCTCCATGGAAGGTTGCATACACAGCAGTTACATTAGACAATTCATTGGGATGTGGGAAGATGCTACATCCCATGTGGCAGGGTGTTCAGAAACCTGGAAGAAGGTGACTCAGTATAAAAATAATAAAGAGACAAAGACAGTCTGAGGAAAATACAGGTGGAAGATATCAGGGGACTCTCTATCTTGCAGGATGAAGGCCCTGAGTTCCTAATCCATACAGCCTTTCTTTGAACATAGTTGTAATGCGTAGCTGAGTTTCTTCTTCAAACAAGGCAGATGCCTAACCTAGCTAGAGACAGTTGCAAGCATATCAAAGCATCTTTAATCAATTTAGCACTTTTCTTATCCGGTGCTAACATAAGGGTTAGAGTCATTTTTCACTTGTGCAAGCCTTTGCATTCCTGGCTTTTGTGCCTTTGCACTAATCAACTATGCTTTCAGCCTTGCTAAGGAAAACAATGGTTCCCAACAGGAAGAAAATTTAAAACTCTCATTTACATTTATTCTGTTTCTTTCTTAAATCCTTTAACTTGTTCGACTTTTGTATCTTAATATTATATGTAACACATTGGGGTTTATATCACAATTTGAAAATCATTTTTTATACCATTATCATTATCACAATAATAAGTCCATTAATTGAGTATTTCATATGTGCCAGGGACTGTGTTAAGTGCTTTATGAAATAATGTTATTTCACTAACTCACACAAGATACTCTATGACACAGGTAGTATACGTGATCCACTTTATGGAATTTGAAACTCAGACATGTACAGTAACTTTTTCAAGTTCACTCGGATGATAAGTGGCAGAACCAGGTTCAAAACTGCCAGGTCTGGAGATTATTTATATATATATATATATATATATATATATATATATATATATAGGAGAGAGAGAGAGAGAGAGAGAGAGAGGGCTGGAGTAGTGGCTTGGTAGGTATGGTGCTTGTCCTGCATGTGCAAGTACACGGGTTCAAACCCCAGCACCACATACACAACGAAGTCTCGGAGCAACAAAGGCCACATGAAACACTAAATAAAAATTGTTTCTCTCTTTAAAGAGAGAGAGAGAGAGACAGAGAGAGACAGAGAGATACAGTAAGAGGGAGAGAGGGAGAATCAACTTTAGTTTTTCATGTGGCTTTCATTGCTCCGACACTTCATTGTGTATGTGGTGCTGGGGTACGAACCTGTGTCCTCGCACATGCCAGGCAAGCCCCATAACTACTGATGCATCACTCCAGCCCCATGAAATATATTTTGATCTGACAAAGTCTTACTTGTCAGATCTTGATACAAATGGTTTGGATATTTTTACCCTGTCATTTATAAAGCGAAGATGAATTGTTTTCACTTTAATAGTTGGTACAAAAGGATCACACAGTAGTAGCCTTTCAGAATTTTAAAGTATTTTCTAGGAGTAAATTTAACCAAGGAAGTAAACCTACAGATTCAAAGAAATTCCTATCAAAATACCAAAAAAAACACTCCTAAAATTTGTAAGGGGCCACAAAAGATCTAAATAGCTAACCCTAAGAGAAAAAAAAAAGGGGAACAAAACTGGAGGTATTATAATGTCGTGAAGCTTTATTTACCAAAACATCATGGTACTGGCATAAAAACAGATGCATAGATTAATGGGACAGAAAGAAAAACCTAGAAGTAAATTCATGTATTTACAGACAACTGATTAAAACAAAAGCAACTAGAACATATATTGGAGAAAGAAAGTCTCTTTGATAAATGGTGGTGAGAAAACTTGATATCCCCATGGAAAAGAAACTAGACCACTATTTCTCATATATACAGAAGTCAACTCAAAATGGATCAAAAACTTAAATGTATGACATCAAACTATGAAACTACTAGAAAAAAATATAGGAGAAATGTTTCAGAACATTGCTTTAAGTGAAGGTTTTTGCTTTTGTTTTTTGTTTTGACTATAACTTCAAAACACAGGCAAGAAAAGCAAAAATTGACAAATAGGATTACATCAAACTAAAAAATTTCTACAAAGGAAAGGAAATAACCAACAAGGTGAAGAGAAAACCCATAGAATAGGAGGAAATATTTGCAAACTGTTCATCCAAAAAGGAAGCTCAAATAATTCAACCATCAGAAATAAACAAGTAATTCGATTGGAAATAGGGCAAAAAACCTGAATATGCATCTTTCAAAAGAAGACATACAGGGGCTGGAGCAGTGGCTCACTGGTTGGAGCACTTGTCTGACAAGTGTGAGCTCCTGGGTTCAAATCCCAGCACCACATACACAACAAAGTGTATGTAAGGCCAGATGAAAAAATAAATAAAACTGATTCTCTCCTTCTTGCTTATCTCTCTCTCTCACTCTCTTAAAAATAAAAGGAAGACATACAAATAGCCAATAGATATATGAAAAAATGTTCCACAGCCTTACTCATCAGAGAAATGCAAATCAAAACCTCAGTGAGATATCATTTCACCTCAGTTGGAATGGCTATAATCAAAAAGAAAAAAAATGCATGCAAGAACACAGAGAAGGGGGATTCTTGTACATTTTTTTAAAGTTAGAGCTTTACAGTTATACACAGTAGTTGGGTTCATCCCCCCAAATCATACATGTGTGGGATTCAATTTCAGTTTAAAATCCCCCTCTTTTCCTATCTCTTCCCCTACTCATTTCTCCCTCCTCTCCCCATTCTCCTTCTTCTACTCTGCTACACTTCTATTTATTTATAGCTGATTGGACCCTTTTGCTTATACATAAAGGTGAAATTCCCTGTGGTATGTTTGTTTATGCATATAACATGATTTTAAGAATTAATTCTGCATTGCCTCTATTTTCCCATCCCTCTACTCTGCCTTTCAATCTCCTCCTTCTACACTACTGCTATTGATCTTCCCTATATCTTTATGATATCCTATCATTCACTCCTTTTTGCTTTATTTTAGTTAGCTTCCACAAATCTCATCTACTGTTGATACAGACATTATGGAACATTGTGGAGGTTTCTCAAAAAACTACAAATAGAACTAATCATATGATCCAGCCATCCCAGGACTGTTTATATAGCCAAAAGAAATTAAATCAGTATGTCAAAGAAACATCTACAGTCACATATTCATTGAAGAACTATTCACAATAGCTAAGATATGAACCTAGGTGTCCATCTTTGGATGAATAGATAAAGGAAATGTGCTTGTGCATGCACATACTCATGCACACACACAATGGAATATCATCCAGCCATAACAATGAATGAAATTCTGTCATTTGCCACAGTATGGATGGAACTGGAGGAACAGGATTAAACTTATGTTAAGTAAAATAGGTCAGGCACAGAAAGGCAAATACCATATATTGTCACTCATATGTGGAAGCTCGAAAGTTTATCTCATAGAAGTAGATAATAAAATAGTGGTTAGTAGAGCCTGGAAAACACACAGGAGATGGAGGGATGGAGTGAAGATTATTAATGGGTGTGGAAGTATAGTTTGTTGGGAAGTGTGATGTTCAACTTGATTGGATTAAGACACTCCTGGAGTGTCAGTGAGGATGTTTCCAGAAATGGTTGCCAATGTGGGACAGCAAATCGAGGGGAGAGACACATCCTAAATGTGACTGGTGCAGTGCAATGGGCTGGGGGCCAAGATGGAAGGAGAATAGGAGAAAGTCAACATGGATACAAGTGCCATTTTACTTGGGTGGGTACTTGGACTACTGCTGTGATGGCCAGACGATATTGGACTCCAGTCCTTCACTCTTCTAAAGCAAATGCTAACCAGCAATTCTCCAGGGAGTTTCCAGGCCTTCAGTCCCAGAGTGGGGCTGCACCATTGATCCCTGTTCTTCTGAGGCTCCAGTTTCTTAAACTGAGCAGCGCTGGTTTCTTTAGCTCTCCAGACTGCAGATGGCCATTGTGAGACTATACAGATTCTGATCCTGTAAATGTTTCATATATGTTTTAGTCAGCTTTTTTGCTGCTGTGACCCAAGGTCCCAGCTAGAACAGTTTTTGGAGGCAAAGTTCATTTTTAGGGCTCACAATTTCAGAGGTCTTAGCCCATAGACAGCTAGTTCCATTCCTTGGAGCTCAAAGTGGAACAGGACATTATGGCAGAGGAGTGTGACAGAGGAAAATGGATGAAGGCATGGAAAGCAGGAAGCAGAGCAAGAAACTCCACACCAGATACAGAAAATATGCTGCAAAGGCACACCCCTAATGACCTACCTTTTCCAGCCACACCCTATCTGACTTCAGTTGCCAGTAAATTCCTATTAGGGGTCATTTTATCTCAGCGTTAATGCCAAATAAATTATTAATTATTACTGTTGTTGCAGTTATTTAAGAGTATTCTAGTTTCTGGTTGCTTAAGAAATTGCAGTTATCAAAGAGACCTTCTACAGAAAGGAAAGACTTTGTCCTTGAGGCTGGAAATCTTGCTTTAATGGTGGTCTTCCTCTGTCAATAACCAGATATATCAGGCACCAGTGTCTAGGGTTTGCTCATCCACATAGAACATTTTTCTCTTTCTGGTCTATGTTTTCTACATCTGGTCTGCAGATCAATGATGCAGAGGGCCACAAGAAGAGCCTGGTGCAACAGGGCAGACAAGATCCCATGTGGATGACATCGGGAAAGCAAGTACACACCTTCTCTTCACCCTAGCTCTAGGATATAAGGACCTTTCTCTGACCAGGAAGAAGTCTGGTGTGTCTTGTCTTGTACTTGGATTAAAAAGAAAATTAGAGGGGCTGGAGCAGTGGCTCAGCAGTTATGGCACTTGCCTGGCACATGATAGTAAATGGGTTCAAACCCCAGCACCCTTGTACACAACTAAGTGTCAGAGCAACTAAAGTCATGTGAAAAACTCAATAAAAATTGATTCTCTCTCTCTATCTCCTTCTCTCTTTAAAAAAAATAGAAAGAAAGAAAATTAGAGGGGCTGGAGCTCTGGCTCTAAGGTTATAGCACTTGCTTGGCCTGCGCGAGGATGCCTATTTGAATCCCAGCACCACCTGCACAACAAAGTGTCAGAGCAAATAAAGTCACATGAAAACTGATTCTTTCTCTCCCTCTCTCACAATATCCCTCTTTCTAAAAAAAGAAAAAAGAAAAGAAAATTAGAGGTCCTGAAGGAAAGCCAGGAGGAACAGGAACTACGGTAAAGACAGGGACGTGGTAGGGTAAGGTCTACTAAAGACAAATTATATGCTGGACACCATTAATGCTGCAGAGACAAGTTCAATAGGTATTGTTCCTTTTCTGAGAATTGAAGAGAGTGATGAGAAAGAAAAAGTTTAAGAAGTGATATAACCAGGATAGGACTTCAGTTCTCCCTGAGGAGGTGACATTTGAAATATGGTCTAAAGGGCTAAAATGTAGACCACTAAAGGGACAGTGGTGTGGAGAGGTCAGCAGTTACCAGAGGCCCAAGCACTGAGGAAAACCAATGCTCTCAGACCTGAAGGAAAGTCACTGTGAATGGAGCGCAGGGAGAATGTGCAAGATGAGATTGGGGAGGTCAGAAGGGTCAGATCACACAAGACACATAAGCCCAGGTAAGTATTTTAATCTTTATCCCAAGAACATTGAAAGATCCCTGGATGACTCTATTTATTTTTTTAGTGATATTAAGGCTCAAATATAGGGCAAGTTCATGCTAGGCAAGTGTTCTACCTCCGAGCTAGCTACAAACCCCAGTTCAGAATCTCTCTAAATTTTTTGTTTTTTAAAGAGAGAGGGACAGTGAGAGAGACAGAGAAAGAGAGAATCAACTTTATTTAGTTTTTCACATGGCCTTTGTTGGTCCGAAACTTAGTTGTGTACGTGGTGCTGGGGTTTGAACTCCGGGTCCTCATGCTTGCCAGGCAAGCACCAAAACCGCTGAGCCACTGCTCCAGCCCTGAGATGGCTAATTTAATAAGGGATTAGCATGCTTTGACTTATATTTTTAAGTGCAAGAGGCTAAAAGTGACATGTCAATGGACATGATGAAGGTTCACTACCATTGCTTTCTGGTCTCTTATCCAGCGAGAGGTCCCCGCCTTTTGTGGCCTTTGATGTTGCTAGACCAACAACCCCACCTAATAGTTTCTTTCTTTTTTTAAATTAGAAGTATATAGAGATACAATTGAGGGGGAAACATTATTAAACCATCACTCATCAATATATATATACTTCGTTATCCAGGGGTAATACCAAAACATGGATGACCACCTTGGGTTTCACCTGTGGCAGTTTCCCACAGAAGAACTCTTGCGTTAAATGGATATCTCGTGGAGGAATGACATCAGCTTCTGAGATGGTTCCCCCATATTCCCACTCTCCAGTCTCCTAGGAGTTCTTCATACACCCTCCCCCTCCCCATCCCCCTCCCTACGCCTCCAAGTATCCTAGAGAGCTATCCTCCTATTACTCTGAGAATCATTCAATTTGAAGTATTGTTAGGTTAGCCATCTACCCTACTGCTTCCCCATATATTCTAGCATCCACAGATGAGAGAAACCATTTGGCCCTTGAGTCTCTGGGATTGGGATACTTCACTAAGCATAATTCTTTCCATCTCCATCCATTTCATATCATTTTTTTCTTTTTTATTAGAAGTATATAGAGATACAATTGAGGGGGAAACATTATCAAAACAGTAGCAATCAATGTATATAAACTTTGTTATCCAAGGGGCATGCCAAAGCATAGATAAACCACCTTGGGTTTCACCTGTTGCAGTTTCCCCCAGAAGAACTCATGCATTAAATGGGTATCTCGTGGAGGAATGACATCGGCTTCTGGGATGGTTCCTCCATGTTCCCATTTTCCAGACTCCTATGAGTTCTTCATACACCCTCCCCCTCCCCATCACCCTCCCTACACCTCCAAGTATCCTAGACAGCTATCCCCCTATTACTCTAAAAGTCATTCAATTTGAGGTTTTGTTAGTTTAGCTGTCTGCCCTACTGCTTCCTCATAAATTCTAGCATCAACAGATTAGAGATACCATTCGGCCCCTGACTCTATAAGCCTGGGAGACTTCACTAAGCATGATTCTGTCCATCTCCATCCATTTGATTTCAAAAGCCATAATATCATCCTCTCTAATGGCCGAGTAGTATTCCATTGTATATATGTACCAAAGTTTTTGTATTCACTCGTTGAGTGAGGGGCATCTGGGTTGGTTCCATAGTCTAGCTATAGTAAATTGAGCTGCTATAAATATTGATGAAGCCACATCATTATAACATGCTGATTCTAACTCTTTGGGAAAATACCCAGGAGTGGCATAACTGGATCATAAAATGGTTCCATCCTTAGTTTTTTGAGGATTCTCCACACTGCTTTCCATAGTAGCTGAACCA
This sequence comes from Aplodontia rufa, assembly GCA_004027875.1. NCBI lineage: Eukaryota > Metazoa > Chordata > Mammalia > Rodentia > Aplodontiidae > Aplodontia > Aplodontia rufa. The sequence goes on from PVKS010018897.1 coordinate 39,339, forward strand.
GTTTGTAGTCCCACCAGCAGTGTAACAGTGTTCCTCTTTTCCCAGAGC
>PVKS010018898.1:0-39299 GCA_004027875.1 Aplodontia rufa
CCATTTTCTACCTCAGTGCACATACAGTAGTCATGGCTCCAAACTGGAGATGGATAGTTGGGAGGATTACCATTTTGAGAAGGGAGGCCTGCAGGAACCCCATGATTAGTCTGATAACTGTCCCAGGAATTGGGAGTTAGTTTGGCCTGTAGACACTACAGGACCTGTGAGACAGCACAGCCAGAACCCACCCTAGGAGTTGAGACCTAGATCAGCCAGAGCCCATTCCACAAACTAAAAGCTGTTTCGGTGGTACCAGCCCCAAGAAAGTGGAGATAGCTTGGTTGGTGCCAGCTCCAGGAGCTACAACCTGCTGGACTTGCACCAGCTGCAGGACCTGCAATTGGGCTTGGCTAACTCCCCCCAGTACAACAAACTAGTTTGACCAGCACCAGTCCCAGGACCCACAAGTTATCCCATCAGGCCCTGCCCCAAGACTCATGATTAAGCTTGGCTGGCATCAGGCCTAGGACTCACAATCCAGCTCAGTCTGCAACAGCACCAGGAGCCTGAGGTAGTTCTGCTAGCCCCATCTGAGAAGCCAGGCCTTAGACTGACTAGCTGTGAGGAAGCTCCATTGGGCCAGTCCCAAGACCCACAAGTTTGCAGGAGGCTGCTCCAGGAACCATAGACAAGGGTCAGTAGTGGCATATACCTACCTGAAGTGGCACAGAAGTCTGAATAGGTAGAGTGCTTAGATCCTCAATCCAGGAAGGGCAAAAGGCTGTGTTCACAAGCAGCAGTGGAGATGAAGAACTGTACTTCCTCCACATGAGGGAGGATTCCTTGGATTCTGACTTCCACCTGCGAACAACAAAGAACAAGCACTCTAGCAACTTCACCCTGGAAGTGCCTCTATCTACCAGCTGGACTGTGCTGACAAAAATCCAGTGATAGTGATCATATACCCCTCTTGTATATTTTGACCACCGCAGTCTAAATAAACCTCCCAAATTTCATTTTTCCTCTTCTTTATTTTTTGTGTGTATGAGATTTATTTGTTTTATTTCTTGTCTCTTCTGATGTACCATGATTTGTTTTTGTTTTTGAGTGTGTTCCTGCAGAACTGAATGTTACATAGTCATATATAAATATCACTACTTGAATCATTTTTTCTCTTTTCCTTTTTCTTCTCTTCAAATTCATTATTATTATTTTTCTTTAATGTAGATATTTTTCCTTGTTGGAGGTACTTGCTAAACCTATCAGTCCTCTTATAGATAGCAATTAACAATGTAATAGTCATAGAAGGAACAAAGTAATTAGCACAATGTGGCTTATTGTATGCATTTGATGTTCATTCTGATTATTTTTCTTTTTCTCAGAAGGCATTGAAAATCATAAGATCAAAAATAACTCACAGGTTATGGAGCCTGCTGTTGAACTCAGTTTTCCACACAATATCTCAACCAAAGTAAGGAAGGGTTAAAAAAAAAAAAAAAAAAAAAACTCAGGCCGGTAATAAGGTCCCAAAGTGGATTAACAAGAGAGAGATATCAGGCCCCATCTCTTGGAACCACCCCATACATTCTATCCACTGAGAAACACCATAACAAAGAACACAATTACACACAGAGGCACACACACATGAAACAAGTAGAAAAAGAAATCACTTCAATTCAAGGAGCAAAAAGGTCTTCAAATATGAGGAAACAGGCTAGTAAATCTGCCTCAAACTCATAGCTCCCCAACCAAGGAGTTTACAGAAAGGGAGCAGGATGAAAACCTAGAAAAAGCTAATAACAATCTGATTATTAAACTGATGAAAGAAGTGAAAAAAAAGATAAGAAAGGAAATAAAAGAGCAAACGCAGGAGATAAAAAATTACTTCAAAATTATACAGAAATTCTGCAAAGAGATGTATCAGATTTCAAAAAATAGTCAAACAAATTAAAAACTCAACAGAATAATTTAATAACAAACTAAACTCTGTAGAAAATATAACCTTAGTTCTTGAAGAAAGAACTTGCAATAACAAGGACAGGTTGAATATCCTTGAATGCATAGAAGACAGAAAAGAAAAAAAAACTTAGCACATACACATTATTCAAGAAATCTGGGAAGAAATCAGAAGACCTCACCTGAGAGAAATTAGGATAGAAAAAAAGCATTGAAATTCAAACAAATGGCATAAAGAACATTCTCAGTGATATTGTTAAAGACAATTTCCCCCATATCAGAAATGAAACAGACAAGTTTATTCAGGATGCAGAATAGATGTAAACAAATGAGAAACTCACCAAGACACATCATATTCAAAATTAATAACAGAGAAAACAAGGAAAGAATATTAAAAACTGTAAGAGAAGAACACCAAATCACATTTAGAAGCAAACCATTAAAGAGCACATCTACTTCTAACTCAGACCCTAACAGCAAGGAGGGTTTATAATGAGGTATTCCAATCCCTGAAAGAAAAAAATCTTCCAACCAAGGTTACTATACCCAACGAATTTGATTGAATAATCCACTGCTAAATGAAGAATGGATCAAAGAGGACATGAGAGAAGAAATCAAGAAGTTCTTGGAAACAAATGTGAATGAACACACAATATATCACAATCTTTGGGACAGTAGGAAAGCATTCGTAAGAGGAAAATTTTGGTACTGACTGTCTATATTAAAAATCTAGAGAGATCCCAAAGAAATAAGCTTATGCTCCAACCCAAGTCTTTGCTAAAAGAACAATCCAATCCCAAAGCCCGTAGAAGACAGGACATAATCAAGAGCCAAGCTTAAATTAATGAAATTGAAAATAAAAAACAATACAAAGGGGCTGGAGGGGTGGCTTGGAGGTTACTGTGTTTGCCCAGCATGCACAATTACACGGGTTCAAACCCCAGCACCCACATACACAACTGAGTGTCAAAGCAACGAAAGCCATGTGAAAAACTTAATAAAAATTGATTCTTTTTCTCTCTCTCTCTCTCTCTCTCTCACACACACACACTGTCCTTCTCTCTTAAAAAAAGAAATGAAGAGTTGGTTCGTTGACAAAATGAATAAAATTGACCAACTCCTCTCCAATCTCACCAAATGAATGAAAAGAAGCAACTCAACAAAATCATAGAGGAAAATGGAGAGATCAGCACTGACCTGTCTGAAATCCAGGGTATTAGCAGAAAATATTTTCAAAAACTATACTGAACCTAGTTGGATAACATGGAAGATATGGACAAATTCCTAGGAACATACATTCCCAAAATGCCAAAGGATAATATAGAAAACACAAACAAACCAATATCAGGTAAAAAAAAATTGAAATAGCAAATAAAAGTGTTCCAAAAAAGAAAAGCCCAGGACCTTATGGATGCTCTGCTGAGTTCCATCAGGTCTTTATAGAAGGACTAATACCTCTACTTATTAAGCTATTGAAACAATTTTTATGAGATAACCCTAACACTGATACCAAAACTCAATGAAGACACATTAAGAAAATAAAACTACAGACCAATATCCTTAATGAACATAGATGCAAAAATCTTGAATAAAATTCTACTGAACTACATTCAAAAACATATAAAAAAGATAATACATCATGAACAAGGGGGCATCATTCCAGGGATGCAAAGCTAGTTGAACATATATAAATTAAAACATGTAATTCATCACTTAAACAGAATTAAAGACAAAAACCATAGGATCATCTCAATTGATGCAGAAAAGACCTTTGATTACATCCAACATCCACTGATGCTCAAAACTCTGGAGAAGATAGGGAACAATGGAACTTACCTTAACTTTGTAAAGGCCATTTACAACAAACCCACAGCCAACAATATACTAAATGGACAAAGACTGAAAGCATCCCCATTAAACTCAGGAACAAGATAAGGCTATCCACTCTCACTACTATTGTTGAATATAGTGCTTAAAACCCTAGCCAGAGCAATCAGGCAATAGAAGGAAATCAAAGGGATATGAATAGGAAAAGACGAAGCCAAACTATCTCTATTTGCCAATGCTATGATCCTATATCTAAAAGACCCAAAAAACTCCATTACAAGACTTCTAGAACTTATAAATAAATTTAGCAAAGTTCTAGGATACAAGATCAACACCCATAAATCATAGCTATTTTATATTCCTATGGTGATTTGGCAAAAGAATAATTCAGGAAATCTGTGCAATGCACAATAACCTCAATAGAATAAAATGTTTGGTAATTAATCTAACAAAGGACATAAAAGACCTTTACAATGAAAACGATAGAACACTGAAGAAAAAATCTGAAGAAGACCTGAGAAGGTTGAAAGACACCCCATGTTCTTAGTTAGGCAGAATCAATATAATTAAAATGGCCATTCTGCCCAAAATACTGTAGATTCAATGTGAACACCATCAAGATACCAATGTTATTCTTCACAGATATAGAAAAATCAATTCTCAAGTTCATTTAGAACAATAAGAAACCCAGAGTAGCCAAAGCACTAGTAAGTCAAAATAAACAAACAAACAAATCTAAACAGGAGGAATCATAATAGCTGATCAGAAATTATACTATAGAGCTGAAGTAACAAAAAAAGTATTATATTGGTATCATAATAGGCAGGAAGACCAATGGAATAGAATAGAAGATACTGAGACAAACCCACATATCTTTAGCCATCTAATATAAAGCAAAAGAGGCAAAAATATAGCTTGGAGAAAAGACAGCCTGTTCAACAAATGGTGCTGAACAGACAGGGCAGACAATGATATGTAGAAAATTTAAATTAAATCCTTATATTTCTCATTGCACCAAAATCTAATTGAAATGTATCAAAAAATTAGGAATTAATCAAGCAACATCACAACTGTTAGAAGAAAAAATAGGACCAACACTCCACCATAAAGGTGCAATCACTGACTCCTTAAAAAGACTCCCATAGCACAAGAATTAAAGCAAATCAATCAAAGCAAAGAACCACTGTATCAATGGGATGTCATTAAACAAAAAGCTTCTGCACCACTAAGGAATTATTCAAGAGCATGAAGAGAGAGTCTACAAAGTGTGAGAAAATCATGGCCTCCTACTTCTCAGATGGGGGATAATATACAATATATACAAAGAACTCAAACAAAAAAATATTTTAATAGTTCTTGTCAGGCCTTTTTTATTTTTATATATTATTTTTTGGCATTTATTGTCTGGAGAACAGAACTCAAAAATTTAATATCAAAAACACTAACAAACAAAATCAATGAATGGCTATGGAACTAAACAGAAATTTCTAATGGAGGAAGTTCAGAAAGCCAAAATATATATGAGAAATTGTTCAACATCTCTAGCAATCAGAGAAATGCAAAAAAAAAAAAAAGCTACATTATGATTTCACCTCAGGATCAATTGTGGGGAGAAAAGAATACTAGCACATGGTTTGTGGAAATGCAGACTTGTACAGTCACTCTGGAAAATAATGTGAAGACTCACCTAAAAGTTAGGGTTAGAACCACTGTATGATCCAGCACTTCTGTTGTATTTTCCCAGAAGAACTAGAATCAGCATATTGCAGATCTACAGCAAAATCAATGTTTATAGGAGCAGAATTTACAAAAGCTGAATTATAGAATCAAACCAGATGACCTTTGCTGGATGAATGGATTCAAATACTGTGGTGAACACAATGGAGTTCTTCGAAGCTATTAGAGCAAAATCATGGCTTTTGCCAGTAATGGTTGGAAATGAAAAAAAAATGCAGTGGCATCTCTCATATGTGGCAGCTAGAGTAAAACCAAGGACAGATGAAAGTTAGTGAAGTTTATTTACTAGACCCAACAAATTTGAAGCAACACAAAAACTGGGGGAAGACTAGTTATGAAAGGAGGGAAGAAGGGTTGAAGAAGGAGGGAAAGAGGAAAAAGTAGGGTTACTAATACCGTAAGGTGCAATTAACTCCCCTGAGAAGCTGATTAATTATCATGTGGGCATTCAAAATTAGAAAATTTGCAAAATTAATATATGAGTATATAGATGTTTATACCTGTAATGGGGAAGGGGTTTAAAAGGAGACAAGAGATCAGGGAGTTGGTGAATGGGGGATCCTAGGTAAGGCAGGATTCAAGTTACGTTGTCATTACAGAAACGTGTATAAATGTTTAACAACAAATCCCTTTAATATTTAAAACTATGCTGAACTAATAAAAACTAAATAATAAAAGTTTAACATACTAAACCAATATAAACAAATAAATAAAAACTTTGTGTATCTCTTCTTCATGTGATTGCTTAACACAGAATCTTACAGAATTCATTTTCACTTTTTTAATAAATTTATTAAACAGTAACACCATTCTTATTGAATTCTAGGAAGCGTTTTGCAAAGAATGACAGAAACTTTATGATTTATATTTAAAAAGATGTGTGAAATAACATCATCTAATAAAGCTGAAATAATTAATAAATTATCTTATTGATTTTGATGAATGTTATGTTCACCAACATTTTTAAAATCAAATTTTCAAAATACTTTATTCCATCTGTAGCTAAATCAAAGGTAATAAGAAAAATGTTACATATACTCATTATTTCAATCTGTTCTCCTTAAACTTAGAAAAAAATACTATCTCATGAAGTAGGAAACTACATAATATATTAAGAATAGAATATAGTTTTCTTCCATTATCTCTAGGGAATACATTCCAAGACTCCCAAAAGATGCTTAAAACCATGGAAAGTACAAAATTTGCATATACTATATTTTCTTAAGGATACCTACACATAATAAAGTTTGCTCTATAAGTCAGACATTAACAATAACAAACCATATACTGAAATAAAGGTCATTTTAAATGTAAAAATTATTTATTTCTCGAATTTTCCATTTGTTTTTTTCAGTCTATGGTTTACCATGGGTAAGCGAGATCATGGAAAGTGGAATGATGGGGAGTGGACCACTGTGGTGCCTCCTATAGTTCTTGAGAAAATTTTACTTTGCTTCCCACTCTAAAGGGTCACATAGGTGAGGAGAGAGTCATCCTGAAGTGATCAGTGAAAATCATTACAAGTATTTAAATACTGTATTCAGTACTATGATTCTTTGTTTTCCTTTTTTCCTGTGGATTATGAAAATTTTATCTCTTCTGTGGCTATGTGGTCTCCATTTGACACCCATATGTGTAGATAATGTTAGTTAATGTACTCGAGTCTTGTTTCAGTGCCCTTTTACACTTTTACTTCTCTGCAGTCTCTACATAAATACAGCCTGAAACTTTATTCATAATAGCCAATAGCTAGAACCAAGCTGGGTATCCCTCAACTGGTGAATGGTAAAAGAAACTGAGGTATAGCAATAACATAAAATGTAAATTAGCAACATAAAAGAACAAACTACTGATAAATGTAACAACTTAGATCACAAGAGCTTTATGCATAGTGAGAAAAGCCAAACCTAAAAGGAAACATAGTGTACGATTCCATTTATATAAAAAATATTAAATAACAACATTTTAGAAATGAGGACAAGTTAGTGATTGCCCTTGGTTAGGTACAGGGTGGATGTGGCTATAAAAAAGAATCAGGATGCATTCTGTGGTGATGTAAATGTTTTCAATTATCACATTTATGATAATATTCTGGCATGTTATTGTAGCATAGATTTGCAAAATATTAACATTGTGATAATCTCTGTAAAAGTTATAGACAGCCTCATTGTAATATCATAAAACTACATCAAAATTGAAACCTTAATTTAACAAATTATTTATAAAATTATTTGATTTGTCACCTTCTCTCACATCTAGAATATTTCATTTAAAATTTTTCCAGTGAAGGGATCCAAAAACTGTGATATATGTATGCAATGAAATTCTACTCAACAATTAGAAACAATGATATTGCAGCCTTTGAAGGTAAATGGATGGCAATGGAAAAATCGTGCTGACTGAAGTTGGCAAAACCCAGAGAGTCAAGGGTTGGGTTTAATGTTTTCACTCATTTGTGGAGGCTGGAGCTAAACCCAGGATTAGATGAAAGGTAATCAAACTCATGTATTAGACCATGTAACACATAATTTAGGGCAACCATAGATATGTGAGGGAGAGGGCAGAGTGAATAAGTGGGGGCAGGGCAAGGGAGGGAGGATAGGGTGGAATATAGGGAGATAATCAACAATGTATCATATTCTTTACCCTCTGAGAAAACAAATAATATTTATGTGTTCATTTAATTATGGAAAATTCACAATCTAAGCATTTATATTGCTTGTAGGAGCTTCCAGTGAAAGGGTTATGGGTGGAAGTTTATAGAAAAATAAGTTTTTCACCTTGACATTTTATGGTTCTCTGCTTGAATTCTGCAACAACTGACATTGCAGAAACCAGAACCATTCATTTAGTCAAGTTCATAGGGCAGAAAGAGAGGAGGTATACCCTTTATATAACTGCAGAAGTTTCTTTTTGTTGTTGTTTATTTGCTCATGTTCTAAGTTTTACTGTTAGTCAGATATGGTAAGGCAAACATGTCAGTAAAGGATTGCCATTGAAAAGAGAATTTGCTATAGCTCACACAAGGCAGAACTCTATGCCACACCATGCAGAGTCTAGGGAGAGGCACCAGGGTCAGTCAAAAAGCTAAGGAGAAAGGAGAAATGTGAGCAATGACCTTTATAATTGTTTGCATGGAAAAGAATAGGACAGACTGAGCAGTTAGAATTAGGATTGGCTGCTTCAATAATTGGTGAAATCCATGGTGAGGGTATCCTTAGTTGTCTGATAGTGGATACTGGAGTGATTAGTGCAGAGAAATAAGTGTTTTGGAGATAATAGAGGCATAAAGAAGGTAGTTGGGGAATATACACTACAATTAGTCATTTTGCAGATGAATGACAAACTCTAAAGGGAGTCATTATTTGCTATCCCTAGGAATTAGCTAGTCTTAGAAGGAGCTGTCACTCTAGAGTCAGCAAAACTCCAAAGTGTTAAAACATCAGAAGCACGTGCTTAATATAGTTTGTTTAGGTTTTTATTTTTTTAAATAGCCACACCATACAAAACATCTCTGATTTTGACTATGCAAATAATGAGAATTAGAAAGTTGTCTTTAATGACGATAAATTCTAACAGAATTGCTCTTCAAATTTCCTTCTGAATTATGATCAGTTCTAATAAGATTACATTCCAAAGTGGTACATTCAAAAATGACTTAAAACTAAATAATTTAAATATATATTTATAATGAACTTAAAATTTCTGATGAATTCAAAGCTGAAACTCATCTCATCCAAAATTCAAGAATTACAGAGTGAAAATTCACCACAAATAGATAATTTTATGCAGTCATCTTATTTTTACATAGTGTGGAGAAACGGGACAATTAATTGAAACAGATGTGACCACTCTTAGTCACTTACTGATTGGTTATAATTTAACTTGCTCTTGGATGACCATAGTAGTCCTTTTCCAAGTCTCACAGTCATAGCACATATAAAAAAGGATCAGAGGAAACCAATTAAATGTGCCAAGGTTTAAATATCTTTACATAATATTATGCATTAAAATATTCACTAATAAGAATTCAATTGAATGTTTAGACCTTTGGTTTGATAGTAGTTTGAAAATGTTTGATTAATATTAAAATTATTTAGAGTTAAGGAAAAATTATAGTAAATTTTTTTGTGTGTGCATCAAACAAATGAAAGGAGTGATGACAAAGAATTTTCAATTCTTTATGTAGGAGACAATCCATTCCCAGAAACATTTTAATACCCCTGTAGGATTCATGCCCAAAATATAAGAGGAAAATCTGTGTTCTCTTTGATTTCTATTTCAAGAAATTCTCTTATCTATCTGCAGATCCATACTGTATCCATACTATAATACTATTGCTCCAATATCCAGAAGCTCAAGTCTAGTCTACTATCCATGCTTTGGGTACAGTTTTGGGTTATTTTGTCTCCTGCCCAGTGAAGACCAAATGAGAATACTCAGTTTTGATTCAGAGTGATGATAACTTAATGAAATCTATACACTATATGGAAGTATATTTAAGTGACAAGATATTACTTTTCATAATTGCTTTCACCTTTTATAGTCCAGTTTACTCTATAGAATTGAAAAGAAACTTCTTTCAAAAATACTTCTCAGAACACCAACCCTTAGCTTTTAAAATTTCATATCTGGGTCACTTTAAAAAATATATTGTTTTCAGAAGCTGGAGCAGTGGCTCGTCAGTTACAGTGCTTTCCTGGCATGCACAATTACATGGGTTCAAACCCCAGCACACACGTGTACAACTAAGTGTCAGAGTAACGAAAAACTCAATAAAAATTGATTCTTTCTGTCTTTCCCTCTCTCTCACTGTCCTCCTCTCTTTAAAAAAAATATTATTCTCAAATATTTATCTCTGACAATAGAATTTTACTTTTTCCATATTTCCACAACACATTGCTTTTATTACTTGCATGTTGAATTGCAATAAAGGTTATTTTATGTGTATACTTATGTAACTCAGTATTAATCTAAATGTGTAGCACCTACCACACTTAGTTTTGAACATTAACTACTAATTTAAATTTACTCAATTGTGTAAATTTATTAGTTAATATAAAGGAAAAATCCATTAGAAATTTTGAATCAGAGTTTGAGATATTCAGTGAAACAAATCTGAGTAATGTGCTATTCAAGAGTGAGTCTCAATGAAAATTGTAAGAATGGTAGAAAAGATGTTTATTCCTCAAATCTAATTTTTCTATTTTTGATCAAATCAAGTTCTGTGATTTTAGCTTCCATTTTTTTTCCTTTTTCTTTTCTTTCTCATCAGAATTACAGTATTATTTCACATGGAAGACATATCCTATTCAACAAATATTGATGGCATAACATAAGAAAATCTGACAGAAACTTAAAATGACTTTAACTGAATAAAAATTATGAACCTAAGGGTGAATAAACATGCAGATTTAAAAGTAGAATAAAGTAAGTAATTTAGACATTAAAATTTCAAATTTTACAGAATGGTAATATCCTGAAGCTTATTTTGAATCCCATATATGATAGTTGTCTATAGTGAGTTTGCTCTCTCTGAAACTGATAATTCTAACATTTTAAAGGAATCATAAAATCACATCATTAATGTTCTACATATGTTAAAATCATATATACAACATATATATGGAATGTCAAATATGTATATAAAATATATATACACATACATATAAATACATGTATATGCTTATACATGTGTGTACACACACACACACACACACACACAAGCTTATGCTATATTTCCTGGTTTACTATATTCCTAAATCATTACTCAAATTTTGTCTCAAAATTCTAAGCATCAAAATGTGAATGTTTTATGACTCCAAAAACAATCATCTTGTTTTAAAGATGCAAAGGAGAGTTGCATGGTTATTAAAAAATGTAACATGAGTTTGTCTCCATGGTGTCCTTCTGCAAAACATTAAATGATCTAAAAGACATCCAAGGTCAATGCTATACAAAAGAAGGGTTGAGATACTCAATATAACTTTTATCTCTAATGAACAATAACATCCAGGAAACACAAAACACAATACTTATTTGGTCAAAGAAAATATAAAGGATTACAAACAAGGTACAAAAATTCTGTATAATACATTGGAGGTAGGAACTGCAAGGAAAGCCTGCAGAGCCAAAAGATAGTATAGAACTATTAAAATTTAAGGCTCATGGGAGGGTCATATGGAACTTAAATGCAGACCAGTAAAGAATGAGCTTGGTTCCACTGGTGTGAGTGTTGCTATCCTTTCAGGAGCCTCATGGGTGGGCACTGGTTGGAGGATGAGGTGCTTAGAGGTAAAGGAGGACATCATAATGTGAATTCAGCCATTCTAATATCATGTAGGACACTCACAGGAAACTAATGAGATCATGACAAGAAGGAGCAAGTACCAAGTACAAGTACTTTCTCCTCTAGCATTTTATTGTTTTGTTTTTTGTATAATCTTTTTTTTTTTTTTTTTTGGTAGTATTTGGGATTGAACCCACAGCTACTTTACCATTGAGCTACATCCTCAACCCTTTTTATTTTGAACAAACTCTCAGTTCTCATTACCTTGCCCAGGCTGGATGGCTTCTTTGACTGTTTCCCTAGTGATTACTCATGTGCCATTGCACTCAGCTTCAACTTTAGCCTTTTCTTCTTCCAATTTCTCTTAATAGTAATCAACATAATTTTGGCTGGCAAAGCTGAATTGTGATTTGCATGATGTGCAACATCTATCTAAAAGCCAAATATAGGATAAAAGGGTTAAGCTTGGAGACAGTCCATCCATTTGGCTACTAAACACTCATACACATTTGAATGTTCGTAAAACAACACACAAGTTCAGTATTTATGACTTACAACATGTAAGCAGCATTCCATAAGTGGATGTTCTTACCCTTTCCCCAAAATGAAGAGACTTAAAATCCCAAGGATCATTATCAATTTTTGTAATATATAACTTTTGTATTGAATCCCAGAATATCAGAAAATCTTGTTATTCAAATATTGCATTATAAATTTACTATATAAAAAAATCTGTACAAACTAAGGGGAAATAAAAGAGATAATTGAACTAGTTAATATAAACAAATAAATGACAGCATAAATATGGGTGGGATTCATGAGGTATAAACATAAATATATTTTATTTATGTACACACACTGAAACAGATATCAAAAGCATGGAAAAAAATAAGCATACTGTTACTCTCTTCTTTTCTATAGTTGGCCACAAGTTTGTTGTGATATCATTGATATTTGCAACTTCTTTCTTTTACATCCATTCCACATTTTCTTTATAATCGTTTGCCATGATCTTAGCAGGTCAGGACTTACTGCCTGCCTGCCTTCTTTCATCTCCACCTTATTTCCCAAAGTTTTGCTGTAGCTTCAAATTCCATTTCTGAAGTTCTGATTCCACCTGATTTTCTTGCTACAGTTTTATATTAGCTTTGTCACTGGACAAATAGTTAGAGGAATCTGACAATTTTTTTAGATTCTGGATGTTGACCCTGCTCTTATTTGGGCCGCATTATGATTCTTTCTTAATCAAGAACCATCTTCCCAGCCAATAACACCCTTCTTTGCATCTTGGTTCAATGACACACCATTAAGATTCCCAAACACTTAAGTTCAAATGACATTTAGAATTCAATATGAGGGCTAGAGCAGTGGCTCAGCAGTTAAAGAGCATGCACAAGGACACAAGATAGAAACTCAGCACCCAGCAACATGTACACAACTTAACTAAATGTTGGAGAAACAGTGGTCAGATAAATAAAATTGATTCTCTCTCTTTCTTTCCAAAAAAAAAAAAAAAAAGAAGAAGACATTATAAGCACTGTTGTTTATTCTGTGTGAATTATCTCTACTTCACTCCTTGGGACTAACACAAACTTAGACATGAAGAAGAGGAAATGGTGGGTTGAATTATAAGGAGAGGGACTGTTTCAGTGCCACTCCTTGATTCTGAAAAGCAATATTCTGTCTGTAGAAGAAAACAGCAACATACAGTGCATTGATCTCTGATGCTGCATCCTGTGCAATACAACTGCATCTTTTCATGGCCTTGCTTTCAAACAGAGGCTGTAAGTCATTAGCAGATTATTCTACAAATTCACTGGTACTGGATAATGGAGTATATATAAACAGCACTTAGTTCCATGACAATGAGCCCATTGTTGAAATAAGTTCATTTAGGATGGAATGAGTTCCTTTATCAGATACAATGTCTTGCAGAATGCCTTGATAGTAAACAGTATTCTTTCAGTCCCTCGGTGTTGGTGCCAGCAGTATAACAGGAACAAGAACAAGAACAAACTCATTCAGGATACTTATCTTTTGCATTGAAGCCAAAACTCTGCTCTGTCCTTGACAGGAATGGTGATGTAGTAACTTGCCACCTGGTGGATGTTTGATCTACCTAGGGAATGGTGACATCTCTGGGGTTCAATTTTCCCTACATTGTTGGCAGATTAGCCACTCAGAACAACAATAGCTGAATAAATATCCATGTTTAGGCAGCCAACTTAAATTTTTTTAGCAGTTGAACTTTCATTTCACAAATTATTTGACATAATTTAACTAGTTCCTAACCACTCAACATTTTCCTTTCCCATAATATCTCTATGCTTCTGGAAATATACATGATAGAGGTATGAGAACTTCTGTTGATTTTTAATAATACTCATCTGTCAAAATGTCAAATGCAAATGTCATTTAAGGAAAAACTAAGCTAATGACAAGGTGGATGCTGCATATAAAGCCAAGAAATAATAAATTTTATTGCTGACAATGTTATGCCCTGTGCTCTTTTAATTATTCTATTAATTTTATCTCATTTATATTTAAAAATAAATATACAATCCAGACATTGTAATTTTCTGTCATTTTAGCAAATAGAAAACTGTGACAAAGAGAGATTGAAGAGTGTGTACAAGTTAACATAGGCAATAAAGAATTAGAACTGGCTTATGGATATATGGATTCTACATTCACTGCCTATTTCCTTTAGTGATGCCAAAATAAATCACATAAGGTATTGTATTTGAATATTTGGTTATTGATCCCTTGAGGTCATTTCTTAGAAATTCACACATCATCTTACATCTATATAGACAATTTTCCAGTTAATAATCTCTCTCATAGTAGAACATCTCCCATTTGAGTAATTCATCTGATTTCATTTTTTCAACAACCATTATTAAGAGTATACATTGAGATTTATTTTTTCAAATAAGAAACTTTTTTTTCTAGAAATAAACTGAAAGACATACCTATTCTAAAGCAACGTTGGAGCATGAATTCAGTATTCTAAGGCTGATTCTCAAATTGTATTTTTAAAAAGACATTTCTCTAACAGTTTGAGTTATGCATGATGCTTTAAAATATAAAAACAGAAAAGGATCTTTTGGTTTTTTTTCGCAGGGCTGAAAATTGAACTCGGGGCGTTGCGTATGCTAGGCAAGCGCTATGCCACTGAGCTAAATCCCCAACCCCAGAAAAGGATCTTTTTAAGGTCTTATTTTCTAGGTGGAAAAAACAAATTCCAGAATTTTTTGGTAGTGGGCCTAAAAGGTTTTAAATATTGATTTCATCAACCTTCAGTCTATTTCAGTCTAACCTCAAAATATGTTTTAGTCAGTTTTTGATTATTTCTTTATCTTTTTCCTTTTATTTTTTTTTTTCTGTTATGACTGAAAGACCTAATAAGAACAATTTTAGAGAAGGAAAAGTTTAATTGGGGACTCATGGTTACAGGGTTTCAGAGGTCTCTTAGTCAGTAGTCTGCTGGCTTCACATCTCAGGGCTCGAGGTGAGCAGAACATCATGCTGTTATGGCAAAGGTCATTGTTGTCATTTTTATAAAATTTGCATAGCTACTACAACCTTTAATCGATCAGTATTCTGATCAGTTACCAAACCCTCCAGTAGCAAAAGTGTCCCAACCCACTGAAAGTTATGATTTTGCAAGCATTTTATAGCAATAAAGCAGTTTTAAATTAAGCTGTGCATACTTTTGTACATAATGTTATTGTAACAATTATAGTATAGTGTATATAACTTTTATATTTTATATACACTGGGAAACCAAAAAAATATCATATGACTCACTATTACAACCTTACCTTCATTGTTGAGCAGTGAAATTGAACCCATATTTCTAATGCATGCTAGTAATACCCTCAAAATATTTGTCTTAACTGAAAAGAAACAAAACTATTAAATAAAACAAATGTGTGTGTAAAATTTTACACATATGTATTGTATGTATATATGGGTCACATAAAAAAAGAAAATCATATTTAAAATTTGACCACATTTCTGCATGGATATGTTTCTTTCCTTCTGTTTCTGACCTTGAGTTATTAAAATTATCCTGAGTGCTAGTGTGCTCTTCTTCTTTCTCTTTTTGTTTTATTTTGGCTGTTGCTGTTTTCCATGTTAATGATTATTATTCAGTTAACTTTGTTTCTTTGTACATCTCTAACAAGTAATGTTTGAGGCCAAAAAACTGTAGTTTTACACAATCTTTTGAGAGGGCCCCGTTTTAGTTACACAGTGGTGATCTAAAGGTATTTTTAAATCAAAACGGCAATATTTAAAAAAAGCGATCTTTTGATACAGTGTTCTCAGTTGCCCCCCTCCTGTTTCCAGAGTGAATGAACAGATGTAAACAGAAGCTCAAGCAAATACTAAGTTCCAATTTTATTTCAGGTGACTGCACAGGACTATGGCTTACTATAAATTGGTCCCAAGTCACAGTAAATTTTTTTTATTTAATGTTTTTTCAGATGCTGGGATATTACATGAATCAAAACTAGATGGTCATCACTATACCCTGCACATCTGCTCTCTAGTAATGTATTTTAAAATTAACTTCCTGAACAGATTAATAGTGCATAGAATTTTCAATTCTAGATGGTCATGATTCATGCATCTAAAGTCCAGTATGGTAATATTTTTTATAGTGATGCATCAGAAAAACAGGGTTACATTATATCATACAATGTTGCTTTTACATTTGATCATCAGAAATTGAGACATACTAAATGCTTCTAGTTCCAACTGGTAAAAAATTTAAATTTTATCACTTGCCCTTTAGGGTTTTGTTACTTTCTCTTGGGTGTTTATTTTTGTGTGACCTTAGAGAATTTAAAAAGTCTGTGATGATGACATTTCTTTTCAGTTACAAATGACATACTTGAGGCATTAAAAACTTACAATCTGATAAAATAACATAAATCATTACACAATAAATACAAATATTTTTGAAAGTTCACAAATGAATATTGCTTCTATGATTCTCAGACTTTACCTAAAATCATGGAATAAGTCATAGTCTACAATGTAAATAGCAACAAGAGTAATACAAATTTGTTCTGTCACTTTTTGTAATTTGATATTTGACCTGGATCTTCAGGAAATGTGAGGATGTCCTTACACAAGAGAAACAAGCTCAGTGTTTCACTTTTTACAAATATATTGTAAGGAAACGGTCTCAGATGATATTTAATATGCTTTATTGAGGTCTAGATCTCCTGAATTTGAAATAACCAATTTTAAAATATAACCTATTAGGCTGAGGCTTTAACTAAACTAAAAATTGCATATCATCTACATTAAAAACTGGAGCATGATAAAAATGATTTAAAATAGTTCTTTCAAGTTGTATTGCCCCTCCAAATAAATAATTACTCATCTTGTAGAATTTTACACAAATTCTTCTCTTTCTGTCATTAAGCTTCAGAAATAATGCCTCATTTCAAACTAAATGATTGGCATATGATTAACATATTAGCATATGTCTTTAACTACTTTTTAGCATGCTTCTACCCACTGAAGCTCCTGCAAGGAAGCTAGAGGTATGAAAGAACATACATATGTCTATGGAAAATGTAATTAGAGGAGATTCATACATGGAAATGAGGTTGCAGCATATACTGGGAAGAATGGTAAGCAGATGGTGTAGACTGATTTTAGAAAAGGCTAGGGAAGCAAAGGGAGTAAAGCAAAGAAATTCAGGGAAGACCGGGGCCACTCTGTGCTTGCATGATGGGGCACTACAAAGCTAACATTGCAATCAGAGTTTGTGCTGAACACACCACTCACATTTGTCTCAGAAAAAAATCAACACTCACTCACACCTCTGTGTCTCCCTTTGCTCACATACCCTAAATATAAATATTCAGAAAACTGGAGCATATTAACATTTTAATCCTCAAATCTGGATTAATCAACAGTTAATTTATGCCATTAAAAGTGTAAAATCAGGATCTATCCTAGGAATTTAAAAACACTGAAGAAGACATTTACCTTAGGTAAAGAATATCAGTTCTGTTTTTGATGTTGTTTATATCCAACAAATGATCTGAAAAATAAATTTAAGGAATTTACTAAAATCATCCAGAGGAAATGAATATTAGATTGAGTGTAGATAGGCACAGAGCATGCATTGGGCAACTTTAGCATCTGCCTAGTAGAAGCTCCAGAAAGAGAGGACAGACAAGGATAGGATGAAGATTGAAAGAATGTACCAAATGCTAAACGCAAAAACTGAAAACAAAGACACATATCTGTATACATTCATCTACACGACTTTTATGAAAACCAATTCAAGAAAAAGCAAGGCAAGTTGCAAAATCTAAAATCTTCCAAGTAAAAGTGAAGTTTATTTACAAAGGAATTAACTTTATATCTATCACATTTTCAGCAACATTAGCTATAAGAAGAAAAATGTGGATATAATATTCTGAGATAGTTCATTTTTCTAAAAACTGATTAACCAAGAATAGAATGACAGAATGATGGCAATTTCAGACACATAGGTGCCCAAATACAAAACTTCCCTTCACTCTTTCTTAGGAGTGGTATTTAAGGAATAGCACCAGTTACTGAAATTATAACAGAAAGAACACATGGCATTCTTTGAATGGTGGCAACATCCAGAATAGTGATGTAGAAACATTCCAGGGCACCATGACCAAATGTTAGATCCCATTAGTACGAGTAATTCGTCTGGAGAAAAATAGTGGAAGAGGGAACAACAACAGATTTAAAATAAGTTATTTGAAAAGAATACCATTAAGTAAGATAATGAAGCATTTAGAGCACCAGGTGTCTTAGACAACTTGGGTTGCCTTCATAAAATATTGGAGAGAAAATGGTTTTAATAACAGAATTTCATTTCTTGCAGTTCTTCAAGATGACAGATCCAAGAACAGGATGCTAGTGTAGTTGGGTTCTGGTGAGGATTTTCTTACAGACTTTCAAATTGCCACTTCTTTGCTGTGTTCTACCAGGCAGAGAAAGAGAAAAATAAAAAGAAACAAAGACACTCTGGTGTTTTCTCCCATAGGCACTGATCCCATAATGGTGACCCCCACATCTCATTATTCCTAATTGCTTTCAAAGACTCCATCTGATATATCATTACATTGTGGACTGGGCTCCCACAATAATTTTGGAGGGACAGAATTCAATTCAGAGAAGCAAAAAAACCAAATTATACAAATGACCACTTATGTTAAACTGCTCAAAACTGAAGCTAACTGAAATAAATGCTTGCATAGTATGTAGCTACAAGATTTCATTTGATCTTTGTGTGAAACAAAAGAAGAGACAATGTAATTCTAGCACTCCACTAGGTCCAAAGTGGAATAATACTAACATAGTCATTACATTAAAATATATTGTTTATATTGGTATACATTACTTCTTATAACAAAATAAAGTACATATGTGCAAATAAATTATTTTCAAAAATTTGCCACTAAACTTATGAAAATATATTAAATAATAATTAGTTTAAAATCAAGAAATTTATGTTAACAACATGGACATGTAAAAAGACATCAGAAAGAATAAATTAAGAAGAGTAGTAGAGGGAAGGGTAAGGATGTCAACTAATTACACTGAAAGTAGGATGTAATTTATAATTTTAAATTATGAAAAATTAAAATTAAGTTTTATTAAAAGCTACCACAATATTTTCTTGAGAATCCTTAATCTCATAATAAGGTTATTTAAATCAAATATTAGGAACAAAGAAAAGAAGATTAGGAAATAAGTTTTTATCATTATTTGCAAGGACTAAACTTATAATTTAAACTTACTGAGGTAACTGTCCAAAAGCATATAAACATAAAGAGTTGAAGGAAGCTAAATATGAGGAATGCGAATGTGAATAAATAGGTAAAAAAGATCCCTGCATTTAATCACAAGATCTTCTGCAATATAAGACATATATAAATAAATATGTATCACTTTGATAAAACTAATTTCAATTAAAGAAATCTTTAAATGCACTATAGAACCTTTCAATCTAAGCAATCTACCAAAGTGAATATGTATATGTGTATATATATATATATAAAATATGTGTCAATTATATATGTATAATTATATGCTAATTTTATATGTATATGTATATATATACATAGATCTTCAAATAGATATAAAAGCTTAATATGAAAGGCTATCAAAAGAATTTATTTTCTGTCTTCAAGAACTTCTATACTACTTTTGATATTAATTATCAGGAAAAAAGAAATAAAACAATAGCCAATAAAGATTAAGGGCATAATAGATATATTTTAGAAAGTAATTACACTTAGATGAAATGATTGGCAGGTGTAATTATCATGTGCACTCTATAAGCAAGTAAGTATGATTATATGCTCTGTTGAAAAACTTCAGTGACAAAGGAAAAATTCCATAGTATTTATAAAGTCAGCATAAAATTTAAAAAAATAAAAATCTACTACTTTTGTTTTACATCAACACAATCAATGAACAAAAATAATTCAATTTGAACTTGAAAGAATCATGTACCTAGACTGAGTTTTTATTTCAGGAATCAAAGATGGTGATTGTCATTCATTATTTTAATAGTTCAGTGGTAAAAAATTAATTATCATCTTAATTATTGAAGTAGAACAAAAAATCAACATCTACTCTTACTGATTATTATTAACAAAAATCCAAAAATATTAAGAAAAATATTAATATAATTACATAAAAATTTTCTAAGATACTGCCTAACCAAGAACATGGAATGTTTTTCCATCTACTCAGGTCTTCTACAATTTCTTTTTCTAATGTTTGATAGTTTTCATTGTAGAGATCCTTTATATTCTTTGTTTAATAGATACCCAAGTATTTTTTTCTTCAAGGTTATTGTGAATGGGACAAATTTCTTGATTTTTTTCTTCAGTGGCATTTTTGCTGGAGTATAGGAAAGCTATTAATTTAAGAGTGTTGATCTTATACCCAGCCACTTTGCTAATTTCTTTTATAAGCTCTAGAAGTCATCAGATTGAGCATTTTGGGTCTGCTAGGTACAGGATCATGTCATCAACAAATAGAGATAGCTTGACTTCCTCTTTTCCTGTTCAAATTCCTTTGATTTTCATCTCTTTTCTGATATCTCTGGCTAGGGTTTCAAGGACTACATTGAATAACAGTAGGGACAGAGGACATCCTTGTCTTGTTCCTGAATTCAGTGGGAATGCTTTCAGTCTTTCTCCATTAAGTATAAATGGCCATTCTGCTAAAAGCCCTGTACAGATTCAATGTAATCCCCATCAAGATACCAATGACATTCTTCATGGATATAGATTAAAGCATTTCTCAAATTCATTTGGAATAACAGGAAACCCAGAATAGCCAAAACATTACTAAGCAAGACAGAGGAAGCAGGAGGTGTTACAATACCTGACCTGAAATTATACCATCAGGCTATGGTAACAAAAACAGTGTTGTATTGGTAGCAAAACAGATATGAAGACTAATGAGACAGACCAGAAGATACCAAGACAAACTCACAAACATTTAACCATCTGATACTTGGCAAAGGGGGCAAAAATATAGTGTTGAGTAAAGACATCCTATTCAACAAATGCTGTTGATGAACTGGACAGCTTTACACAGACAACTGAAATTAGATCCTTACTTCTCACCCTGCCCAAATATCAAATTGAAATGTATCAAAAAGTTAGAAATTAAACCAGCAACTATGCAATTGCTAGAAAAAAAATAGGATCAATACTCCACAACATTGGTGTAGACACCACCTTCCTTAACGAGACACAGAATTAAATCCAAGAATAAATGGGTGGGATGCCATTAAACTGAAAATCTTCTTCACAGTTAAAGAATTAATCAAGAGTGTCAAGACAGAACCTACAGAATTAGAGGAAAATCTTTGCCTCCTACACCTCCAACACAGGGCTGATATCAAGAACATAAAGCCTGAACATCAAAATCACAAATAATCAAATCAATAAATGGGTTAGGGAACAAAATAGAAACTTCTCAAAGAAGAAACCCAAAACGCCCATAAATATATGATAAAATGTTCTACATCACTAGCAATCAGAGAAATGCAAATAAAAACTTCACTGAGATTCCACCGCACTTCTTTCAGAGTGGCAAAAATGAAGACTATGAACAATAACAGATGCTGCAGGGTTTGGGGGAAGACAGGAATACTACCACAGTGTTGTTGGGACTATAAGCTTGTACAGTCACTCTGGAAAGCAGTGTGGGGACTCCTCAAAACATTACGGTTAGAACTACCTTATGACTCTATTATCCCACTCCTGGGTATTTTCCCATAAGAGCTAGAATTGGCATACTACGGAGAGAGAGCTACATCAATGTTTACAGCAGCTCAATTTACTATAGCTAAACTATGGAACCAACCCAGATTCTCCTCACTGGATGAGTGGATTAAAAAATTGTGGTATATATACACAGTGAAGTTGTACTCTGCTATTAGAGAGAATGATACAATGGCATTTGCAGCCAAATGGACAGAGATGGAAAAAATTATGTTGAGTGAAATATTCCAAACCCAGAGACTCAAAGGCTGAATGTTTTCTCTCATATGTGGAAACTAGTTAACTCTAAGTAAATTGAATTTTAGCTAAGTTCATAATAAAATCAGCATATAGGTTAATTTTCACATAAGTTGGGGGAACCATAACCATGAAGCTGGGGAGAGAAGGTAGCAGACAGGGAGTGGAGGGAGGAATGAGGGGGATTAATAATACAGATGGTGGGGGAATTAGGGGGGCTATCAATGCAGCTGAGAACCCCTGACACCCAATAGAACCCTAACTACACATAGGTGGGCAGGGAGTATCAGAAAATTAAAAATTTAATACACATGTATAGTTTTAGTTCTATCTACAACATGGTGGAAATGTAGGAGAGACAAGGGAGCAAGGAGTGATTGAAGTAGGGAGATCCTGAACTAGGACTGTCATTACCTTACTTTGTCAATACCCATATATGCATGGATATGTAACAATGATTCCCTTCCATATATAAGAATATCTCGAACAAATTAAAAAAAAAACTTTTCTAAGATTAAAAAAATAGGAGATAATACAAATAAAAGTTAACAAATGAAGAAGTATAGTGTGGCAGAAACTATTTGTCATGTAAAGTGCATAAAATATTAATAGTCATGATTTTTAAATGGTCCTAGATATTAAAAATAAACACCACAAAAATAACTGAAAATACTTCATATAAGAGAAAATGTAATTGTTTTACAAATGTATGAAAATATTTTCTGCACTGTTTGCAATGGAAACAGAAAGTTATTGAGGGAAGGAGCAAGACTCTGTGGGGAGATGCTTTTGCAAGCTTGCCTCTAGTAAAGAAAATAATTTACTAGACCCCGGAATCATACTCTTGTGAAACGGTACATCGTATCTTATTAGGAAGAAATGAGAGCGGGGGATTTCTCCAGTAATAACAATTTCCCACTATCAAGTTTCACTGTGAAGCATCTCCCCTTCATCTCCAGGTTGTGAAGTAGATATATAGCAGAGGCTGAGGTCTACTACATCTTCACATCAACAAAGACATCCTTTGCCAGGGAGTAAGTTTCTGTTGGGATATGTCTGGGTGACATGAGGGACTTGAAGTAGTACTAACGCTAGGTCTACAGTAATGACAGTTGTGATCATCTGTCAGCAGAGAACATGAGTTAACACTAGGACCAATGAGTTAAAATGGTAAGAACACAGATTGTGTCATTGTATGCATTTCAGAAATTCAGATCAGAAGAAAAGCAACATCAACAACAGAAAAAAACCAATAAAAATAATGAGAAAAGAAACTTCTTCACCAATGGTAAAATAATAGTAATAGCAATGATAAAATAATAGACATTTTTGTGGCAATCACTATGCCACATACTGCTCAAAGTACTTTTTACATTCAATTCTCCTATAAATTCTGTAACTACACATAATTGTTATACCCGTTTCACAGGTGAGGCTACTAAAGCGTGAAGAAAATAATTATATTCAAATCTAATAAGAACTAGAATTGTAATTTTAACCAGGTTGTTTGGCTTACTTACTGTGTTATTCACAGACAAATGACCATACACATCTTATACTTGCAAATGCATAGAAAGTTGTGTAAGGGTAAAAAAGTTATTAAGAGTTTTTCAATTCGTAGAATATATCTAGAGTATCACTGAAACTCTTTTGCTTTTAATGTTAAATATTTTTAAAAACCATAAACATTATTAAACACTTGGTTTAAAATCAATATAATTCCCTCAGGCAAATGAATCTTTTCATGTTCTGTTGCCTGCCTCATGGAAACAAGCTGTAGTCATTGATCCCTTTTGTCACCAAGCAACTTCATAACTCCCTCCCCTCTTTCATTGTTCAATGTCTCAGATGAGTATTCTGTTCATTTATTCCTCATCTAACCTGTCTCTCTAAACCCTTCATTATCCACCATATTCCTTGCATTTCCATTATTCAACCAAACTTCTCTTCTCAAATGTTACAGATCAATACCTCTGCCTCAGTTCCAAAATTTACATTCCTGATATCCTCTTGGTATTAGTCTTCATAGATCTATAATAAGAAACTTATTATAATTTTATGAATTAAGATAGGCTATTCACAAATCAAACTCTCAATTATGAGAGTGAGAGAGAAAGAATCAAGTTTATTTATTTTTTCATATGACCATTTCTGACACTTAGTTTTATATGTGGTGCTGGGGTTCAAACCTGGGTCCTTGGTCAGGCAAGAACTTTATCTGCTGAGCCACTGCTACAGCCCCTCCTGTGTGCTTTTAATCTGTTTTCTGGATATATTTTATTTGATTGCTTGTTGATTACTTCATTATTTTTTAGTTAATAATATATTTCAGATTCATATTTTATATTTTCTGCTGCAGTCTTAGGAATCATCTATTTCTCAAAGAAGCATTGTTCTTTGTACTGGAAAATTATTTTAGAAATAATCTGGGAGCTAGTGTGCTCTTTTTTTACCTGATATTTTTAATGTATGTTTTC
This sequence comes from Aplodontia rufa, assembly GCA_004027875.1. Taxonomy (NCBI): domain Eukaryota; kingdom Metazoa; phylum Chordata; class Mammalia; order Rodentia; family Aplodontiidae; genus Aplodontia; species Aplodontia rufa. Next base: position 24,786 of record PVKS010018898.1, read on the forward strand.
TTCCTTTCATTTTTTTTTAAATCTCCTCTGTGATGATTACAAAGTCTGTGTCATACCTATATTTGGTTCTGATACGTGCTTTGCTTCTTCAGACATTTTTCTTACCTATCAGTATGGTTTACACATTCTTTTTAATTAAAAAGTTGGCAAGGCATTTATGTGTGTGTGTGTGTGTGTGTGATGTACATTATATGATGTACACATACATATAAATTTATATATATGAACTAGATCAATAAGTGTTTAAATGACTTCTTATACTAATCCAGCTAGGAAAATGACTGTATTTCTTATTACACTATCTATAGCTACCAAAACTACAAATTCTTGTAATGTCCCTGTTTTTGCTTTCCTTATTATCTTTCATTTTATCTGGACACCCATTCTGAAATCAAGTCTGAGTCTCAGAACTCTTTCAGCTGACTTTATTATGCAGAGACCCTTTGATGTAGTGGTAAGTAATAGAGGTTAGAAAATATTCTATATTCTTATGATTACTTATCAGACTTTTAGTGGGCCTGTGTTTCTGACCTGTAACTTTCACAAGTATTTCTTATGTTATCTATCCTGGCTTTCCTGTCTGACTCCTCCATTAGGTGAGCCAGGAAAGCTAAAGGAGGTTAAAATTTGGTAATTTCCCTTCTACCTGTGTGAAATAGACTCTGGTAAAATCCTTTTTCACTGCAGGGAAAGACTTTGTTATAGAAAATGCACTGAACATGGTTTTTCTTTCCCTGCCAAGGACCTGAGATTGTTATTTTTCACTCTTCATCATGAGAATCTGATGGGATTCTTGGAAATAAAACCTAAGAAAGTTTGGGCAGCTATTTAAGACTGTAGCATCCAGGCATTTCCCACTTTCATGCTTTAACTCGAAGGAATTATTTCATGTGATTTTTGAATAATGGAAGTCCAAAGAACTGCAGTCAGTAGGTAACAGACAGGAAACACAATGATACAACTCCAATCTGAATTCAAAAGTTGTGTGAGCCAGGAGAGCCAATTGTATATGTTCCATTCAGAACCTTAATCTGAAGGCCGACCAATGTCCCCGGCTGAAAGACAGTAACTTAAAGAGAATGAATTCTCCCTTATTTAGCCTTATTTTGTTCTATTCAGACATCCAAAGAATTAGATGGGTGGAACTATGTGGGGGAAGGAAATCAGTTGCATTTGTCTGCCCACGCAAATATTAGTCCCATAAAGAAACAGCCTCACTGACACACCAAGAAATAATGTTTAACCAAATATATGGACAGTCTAAAGCCTAGTGAAGGCAAAAAAAAAAAAAAATGATCATCACAAATCTTAGAGTCTCATCCTAATGTTTGATTCAGAAGAAAATAATCCTTCTTTAAATCCTTCTTTTCAATATATAAACAAGAACAAAAATGTGAGATCAAATTTAATTAGAAAATAAACACAAAAGTGAGTGCTATAATTACTGTTTCATACTGATTGTAAAATGAAACAGCAGTAGTAAGCTTCACAAAATGTGTGTTTTCTAATCTGAAGAAGAATCTAGAGACAATACTGTAATATTCTGTTATGAATTAAGCAACATTGATACACTTCATGGTATAGAGGAAAATATCCATGGAAGAATATTGTAAAATATCTACAAAAGTGTTTCAGAAAAGTTGGAGCCTGACTGAAGCTTGAGGAATGCTGCCAGCCCCTTTTAATCTTTACATTCTTAGACAGGATTTGACTAATTTGCTCAGGATGGTGTCAAACTTGCCATTTTCTTGCTACAGACTCCTGAGTCACTGGGATTACAGGTATGCACCACATTTCCTGCTACTCAGCGATTTATTTTGCTTTACTTTTTGTATCCCACAAGAATTACATATGTTCAAAAATCAAAATTTAAACTAACATAGGATCATAACATGTTTAGTCAGAAAGGAAGCATCATAAGTATGCTTTAATTGGTACAGAGTTCATGGCAACACGAAATAATTCCTAAGATTTGATGGAGTCATTGAATGATAAAACTGAATGGATATTGAGAAAAAATATTTGATTTAAAATAACTGAAAGAGTAAGTATTATGTAACTAATTTTTATTCTAAATTACTTTTGGAATTTAAAGAGGAATTATCAATAATTATATTTTGTACTAAATTCATAGAAACATTTTCTGATAATTTTGCATTATGGTTTATGAGAAAGGACTAAATATAAAATACTTTTGCCATTTACCTGGTTCAAATATAAGACTACTATGCATAATCTTTTATATCATAACAAATCCAAATGTACATTGAATAAGATTTGTTTCAAAAACTTGGAGTATGAGAACATTAGAAAAAAGAGACAATACATATTACAGTATTTATAAAGGTAGACATTCATTGAATATGAGAATTAAGAGTCAAAATTCAAAGGTTTACTAATTGTATGACCTACACTATTGCCACTTTAGTAAGCTAATTTGCATAAACTTAAAAAAATAAAGTCCTAATAGAATGTGAGACAAAAGGGAACAACAACAACAAAAAAGATAAGAAGAAAAGAGTAAGGGAAGGAGAGTAGGAGGTAGGATAGAGGCAAGAATGAAAGAAAGCAGGAAAGAGGAAAATGAAAATAAAGAGTTATACTGTTACAAACTGAACGAACATATGTATTATTCAAAATTCACATGTTGAGGGAGTAATTTGCAGTTTGTCTATATTTGGAGAAAGAAAATAATAATTAAGGATAAATGAGGTTATAACCTTAGGGTTCTGATACAGTACAATCAGTGTCCTTACAAAATCCTTACAGACTTTGTTTGTTCGGTGCCATGAGATGACACAGTGAGATGGCAGGCATCTCTAAAGAGCCCTCAACAGATACAAATTGAACATGACCGATTGTCCAGCTTCTAGAACTAGGAGAAAATAAAACTCTGTTGTTTAAATCCCCCACTCTACAACAGCATAAGCTTACTAAAACATATGAAAACATAGCTTAGAGGATTTAAACAGTTTAAGGGCTGGAGATAAAGATCAGCGGTTTAAAAAAAAAAAAAAAGCTTGTCCAGCTTTCGGGAAACCCTAGGTTCAATACCCAGCACTTGGAAATGGAAAAAAGAAAAAAAGTAATACTAATACTATCCCCAGACATAAAACCCTGCATTATAGTAGGGTTAAGATATAGCAAATAATATCTTGTAGTATTCTATATATTTACTTTTTAAAAGAAGTTGTTGTGTATGTGGTGCTGGGTTTGAACCCAGGTCCTCTCATGTGCCAGGTAAGCACTCAAACTGCTGAGATACTGCTCCAACTCCTCTATATAGTTATTTTATCAAGTATTATATTTACAAATGTCAAAGAAGGTAAAAATATTCCTGAACATTTTAACATTTGGTTAGATTTTCAAGAATGCTATTATAGAAGACAGAAAACATTCTTATTCTCAACTATATATTTTAAAATCAAACATTTTTCCTTTGAACCAAATTTAAAATTTAATTTATAGCAAATTTATAATCAATATACACTGAGCCAAGTTTGTTTCAGTTGAGCTGAATAAAATCTAAACAAAAATCTGAAAATCATAGTAGTTCAAAATATAAAAAAATAATTTCCTTTCACACTACACCCCATATTTGAGTTATTGAAGGTAATCTGTTCATCTTAATAACTGAGGAACCCCAAATGAGAGTCAGAGCTTATCGCCCAATGAAAATTACATGACCCTGCTTAATTTTAAGAAGGGAAAGGAAAAGTTAATCCTGTTACCTGTCAGGAAGAAGAGAAACAGCCTACTATGAATAACTCCATGAACACTACTAAGGTATTTTGCAAGACATCCTACACCTGATTGAGCATTCGACAAAATTGACATGTGAATTCATTTTTCCTTTCTTAAATTATACTTAAAAATACATTAAGGTATGTCAATAAGTCTAAAGATAACTGCTAAGAAATAAGATGTGTATTATACATAAAATAACAGCATGTTTTAATCTGTCACTGCTAATAGCAGGAAACAATTGTTTGACAAAAGATGTAATATAGCAATTTCTCAGCCTGCTTAAAATTCATGAAGTCCTATCCATGCAGACAAATGCTTATTAATTTCTAAATTGCTTTATTGACTCTAATGATAAAAATATAGGCTTTGCAGTCTGCAGTGCAATTATAATTAAAGTGAATTTTCTATTGCCTATTTAGCTGGACAAATAGTTTTGAGAAGTTTTGCAATTTATAGATTTGCTTAACATAACATTGGTTCATAGAAGAATAAGAGCATTTCTTAAATAAGCACAATTTTCAAGGAAAACAATGCTTTCAGTTTAACAAAATTGACATCATTTCAAATATATGGGCCTCTCTGTTCTCTTCGATGCTGTGAAGTAACTGAGGTAAAGAGTATGTAGAATTGCAGAAACACTCCCAACTTCCACTTCCTCCTGTATCTGTGCCCTAACTACACGACTTTTCATCTGCTGTCTTCCTATGGTCTATTTCCCCATTTCTTAGATCTGGAATAGTATTGAGAACTGTATGGTCAATTGAATGCATCACATTTATAGTGCACCCTTTAAAAGCTAAAAAGTCAGGAAGTTTTGTATACTTCAGATTTTACTCTTTTAGTAATCTTCTCTTGTCAAATAAGCTCAGATTAATCTGGTAGTAGAAGAGAGACCACATGGGAAAGGGCTGAGTCACCTCAGCCTGGACCTTCCTAGACCAGACAGGAAATAGCCAACTCTCTAGCTTACTATAAATTCACCAGAAAGTTAAATTGCCATCATTGTTCTTGATCTGAATGAAAAGAAGCAACACTAATGCAAAACCTCCAAGAATTAAAAAAAAAAACAATATTTAATATGTAACATTCATCATGGCCATAAGTATTCCAAACTATTCTACACATTTGTGAGAATTTGGTTTTGGGAACTATTTAGTGTTAGTTAATGCACATATATGGTAATATTTTAGTTGTACCAACACTTTTTAAATTTATTTTTATTCAAGTATGTGCTTAACTAGACAAGTATTTTTCCAAGATGTTAAAAATACTAAGCTTTGACAACATAAAATTTCCCACTTTGTACTTCATTATATATCAAGATTATAGTAGTTTTTTCCTTATTACCAGAAATTTTCTTTTTTTCTTTGCTTTTCAGCATCTTTTCTGTGTGTGTTTGCATTCACACACACATTACATAAGAACCAAACTCTTGATGCACATTAAATTATTAATTTTTTAATTTGGAACATGAATGATGTTCTATAATTTTCTCATAACTCTTGAAGATACTACTTATAATGGTTGATTCTGATTTGAAATTGTTTCTGATTTTCAAGAAATAATCAAATGCTAGTGGCATGCACTGAAAGCTAATGATGGAGCATCGTGATAGTTCATCAGTGCTTGGGCATAAATGTCTAATATTATAATATTTAACACAGCACAGAAACAAAAGTATACAAGAAGGTAGAGGCAGACAGTGTTCAAGAGGTTTATAGTAAAACTAGGGAAAGGAAAGAGAAAGGAGATAGACTCCAGAGAAAGCAGAGTGGGCAAATAGGCAAGGGGCAGACATTCCCCAAAATGATTGCCTTGTCCTTTAATTAGGATGGGGGTACCAACTTCCAGTGCTGTGAAACTTGGCCATGCTTCTTTGAGCTCCATGTGTTATGTAACTGCTGCTACTTTGGGGGAAGTCATTCTTCTGCACTTTGTTAAAAATAGGAGGACGTGCACTGGTGTACTTGGGTTATTTTGTCCTTTCTGACCTAGTGACAATGGCAGAAGATCCCTCGGAGCAGCTAGTGGATACATGGGTGACTTGGGGATGTGATATGTGTGGATAAATCGATAGGAGACACTGTTAGAACTCTTTCTGAAATGTGGAAGGACTCTGGTATTGCAGGTCAATTCCTGGCCTGGGTCTCTTTTTGGAGTAAATTCCTGCCCTTGATTCATGGGTTTTGGGATGTAGCTGGATTTTCTGCTTCCAGTGGTGAATGGAGTTTGGGCTGACTACAGACAAAGTAGCCCATTTTTAGTGTTTGCAGTTATTCCCAGTTAAAAACTGGGAATTTGGACTGGCTGCAAACTTTTGCAGCCAAAATTGTGTTAGCAGCTACACAAGGAGAGCTGGGTTTTCCCACTTGCTACCATTAGGTTTCTCCCCTGCCGCTGGCTGGGGGCATGGCTTCAGACAGGAGGCCAAGGTGGCTGGCTAAGGGGCAGGGCATCAGGCAGCTTGCCTGTGAAAAGAACAGCCAATCAATATGCTGGCAGATAAGCTCCAATAGATTGTTGAATCCACTAGCCAATCTCTGAAAGGCCAATCCCATCAACTTCTCTAATTTCCTTAAACTGTAAAGCAGCTGCCCAGCTGAGGTCCAGTGCATTTCCCTTGCACACCATTTTCCCTGCTGGCCATCATTTCCCATGCCTGACCTCATTATGGTGGTGCAGGTGAATTTGGCCTGGAAGAAGCAAATCCCAATAAACATCTGTGCCTGAATTTACACTCATGCCTTCTGATTTTTTTCTTATTTGTTACAGTTGCTATAGAGGGGTGTGTTGCAGCTCTAGATGTTGAAATACAACCCAATAATTCAGTGCCAATCTTCTTCTGGGTTCTTGTCTTGTGAATTTAAAGAGTAAAATCCACAGACTATTGTGGAAGGGAAGAGTAAAATGAGTAGGATTTATTTAAAGAAGGACAGTAGGGGCGGGAGTGGTGGCTCAGTGGTTCCGGCCCTTGCCTGGCATGCATGAGGATGCAGGTTCAAACCCTGGCACCATGTACACAAAGAAGTGTCAGAGTAACAAAAGGCACATGAAAAACTAAATAAAATTGATTCTTTCTTTCTCTCTGTCACTGTCCCTCTCTCTTAAAATAAAAATAAAAATAAAAACTAAAATAAAGGAGAACAGTAGAGTCTCCACAATGTAAAGGGGTACCTGTAAGCAGAATACCGTCTTATGTGTGTTATGCTGGGGTTTATAATGATTTTTGTTATGAGCCTTGATTAAGATTTATGTAAAGCAGGTGTTGATACTAAGTACCAAAATCACTGGCTAAAATCTACGCAAAGCAGGTAGCAAGTCTTTCCTAGTTGCTGTTAGGTAGAATCTGACTCAGGAAATGCCATTTGAAACATTTCCTCCAACTTAGAACAAAGCCCACCTATCACTAAACCCTGGACTCACCTAGTCCTAAACACAGGACTCACCTATAATACACCACCATCAGGTAAAGAAACTCTAAATACTCCATCACCATGAGAAAAGACCCTTACTTGACAACTCCTTAGCAACATCACAATCTTTTCGTCACACCCTCCATATCTGCACCTGGTTGGTAAGCAGACAGGGGGATCCAAGACTCCACTGGGACCCCACCTCTGCAGGTTTCTCCCGAATAAACCTGTGTTATGTTGAGCTGCCACTCTTCTCTCTTTTTATTTCCTTTATTTGCTTTTTTCCTTATAGTTCCCAACTGTGTTCACCCCTATCTTTTAGTTTTCCCTTGTCTGGGACAAAGTAGTTGCTCCCACAGGTGAGGCTAATGGTTTTCTGCATTTGAAGGCTCTGAGCATACCTGTCAATCACTCTCTACCTGCTAGCTTCTAGGTGTGGATGAAGGGGCCCATTGTCCTGAATACCTAGCCAGTTTATTATCTCTCCTAATCACTAGCACACTGTTTTCTTCCCTACCTCATCTCTAGCTGACTACCTTCCCTAACACAAGAATACAGGAAAATATGAATAGAAGAGAAAAAATTGTTTCCAAACTCATTATATATTTAGAGTATGGCAAAATTTTATTCCTAATATTTACTTGGGTTCATAATTCTATTAATGGACCAAGTGATATTTGCTAAGTGATTGACTTAATGAATAAGCAATGAATAAGTTTCAGAGATATTTAAATTTTATAAAAGAGCTTATATATATATATTTGAAATTATTTCCTGCTGTTTTTATTACTTAACTACAAATCATATGCTGGTTCATTATAGTAATTGTGTCTAATATCAATTAAATAATTAGTGTATGAAAGCACATGTATTTGTTAGGATTTACCTGGAAAGAGACTGGCAGAGAGGGAAATCTGAAACAAATAAAATAATAAAGAACTTTTATTGCCACTTGAAATTGAAAAGTTAAATGTAGGCAAAAGAGAAAGAAATATTGAGATAAACTGGTCCAATGATAATTTGAATGTTCAAATTGAGTTAAATGCTCCCTTACAGTCCTGACAAAATTGTATGTTTAAGTGAGACAGGGGGAAAAAGTTAGGCAGTCAGAGAAGTTAGAATGCTTTATTCAATCAAAGGAAAACTGGGTTTTTTCCTTTAAGATCAATTTGACATCCCCCAATTCTGCTTTGATATGGAAATTAGAATGAAATTAATGCTTCTGGATGAAAAATATAGTGTCTAAATAAGTTGCAGAAGGTTTATGGAGGGTAAATCTCCAAAATCTGTGTGGAATTAAATAATTTTTTTTAGATAGAAGGACAGTAAAAGAGAGAGAGAGAATCAATTTTTATTGAGTTTTTCACAAGGCTTTCATTGCTCTGACACTTAGTTGCATACATGGGTGCTGGGGTTTGAACCCATGTACTCAAGCATGCTGGACAAATGATGAAACCATCAAGCCACTGCTCCAGACACAAATTAAATATTTTTAATTGCCACAATTTAAAGTTATTTAAGGTTTCACTTAAGTTCAAATATTAATGTACTACTATGAAATAGAATCTTATTCTATATGTGAAATATCAAAAGTTTCTTAAAACATTGATTTGCTCTTATCAAGATAAGTCCTCAGGAAAACTTAATTACTTAATTACTCAGGAAAACGAAATCTTAAAGAAATTATAATTTGTACCTGTTTTAAAACCTTTTAAATGACTACTTCAAATGAGCAACTATTTTTAGTTTTTTCCAATAACCTAAAAGGGCCCCAGGGACCACCATGCTTGCATATATCAAAGTGTGACGTAAACCCTGAAGTATAGGCCACTAAAGGCAGACTTGGGCAGCAAAAAGTGCAGTTCAGTTACTGTTTCATTCTTCAACTCCAAGAGGACAAGAACCCAACATCCACAAAATCAGCATCATAAGGAGAGGCACTTTCACAAGTAAAACATTCTGAGAAGAAACATATACATATTTTCTATCTTGAATTTATTGTTTAACCCTTGTGGTAAACTTAGGAATTTTTTAAAAATCAATTTCCAAGACAGTATGGTGGTGCATTCCTGTAATCCCAGCAAATTCTGTGGCTGAAGCAGAAGGATTACAAGTGCAAAGGTGGCCCCAGCAACTTAGCAAGGCTCTGAGTAACTTAGTGAGATCCTGTCTAAAAATAAAATATAAAAAGGGCTAAGGATATGGTAAAACTACTCTGGTAACAAAAAAAAATTACAGATTAGAAGACTGAGTGACACAAGATTAGGATACTGATCTGTCTGACTTAAAACAATCCTCCTATAGAGTACAATCAATAAGTTTTTAATTTGTTATGATCTATGTTAAATTCTTTGGAACAATATGGAGAGATTGGGAATAAATTTATTATCAGGATTTTACGTCATTTTAACTAACTTAATACAAAACAATATATAAAACACTTACATATATGGTTATTCAGAAAATTTCCTCAAATTTATGTGACACAATTAATAAAAAGCTTTCATTTATTTGTTCATCATTCTATATTTTTAAAGAGAGAGACAGAAACAGAGAATCAATATTATTTAGCTTTTCATCTAATTTTCATTGCTCCCATAATTCACTGTGTATATGATGCTGAGGAACTAATCTGCATCTTTGTGCTTGCTAGGCAAGTGCCTTGACCACTGAACCACCACTCCAGCCATTTGCTTGTATTTCAATTACTTCTCCCTTTCTTTCTTTCTCTCATTGCCTTTTTTAAGTAACATAAAGAACATCTTTGCTACCTTAAGAAGAGAAAAACAAAACAAAACAAAAGTAAGACCAGGAAAAATACTAGGGTTAAAAAGTTAAAATAGAGAAATTAAATAAATAGCAATTAAGAATTTTTATTTATTGGGCAATGGCCTTAAAAAAAGTAAGTCAAAATATTTTTGTAATGCACATGATTTAAAACTTACTTTCATAGAGAAATAAAAAAGATGAACATAAGTGGATTTGTAACTGTAATTAAGTTAGGAGTCTTAAAATGTACTGGATTAACCAAATGAGTCCAGTGTAATTACAAATGTCCTAAATTTTCCTTTCAGGATAATTTTCATGAAATAATCATAAATATTGGTAAGACTGTCTACAGCAATTGTTATGAATTAGATATGAATTGTCTCCCAAAAACTATATGTAAGACAATTCAAGAAACTTTAGAGGTGAAATGATTGTGTTATAAGAGCCTAATCCTAATCAGTGCGTTAATCCACTTGAATGGATTAAACAGGTGGTAACAGTATGAACATAGGATGTATCTGGAGAAGGTAGGTCACTGGGGGTGTGTTTTGGTATTTATATTTTGTCTCTGGCAGAAGAGTTTTCTCTGCTTCCTTGTTACCATGTTTTGAGTGGTTTTCATCTGGCAGGCAATTTTGCTTGCTGCTGTGCCTCACCTCAGGCCCAAAGCAATGGAGTTAGGCCCCTATGGACTGAAATGTCTGAAACTTATTGCTAAATAAAATTTTCTTCCTTTAAAATTATTCTTGTTGGATCTTTTGGTCACACCAGTGAAAAAGCTGATTGAAACAGAAATTTTCATATTATTCTTTTATTTTAAAAAAGGTAATAGGTATGCTATGAGTAAGAAATGTCTCCAAAGTAGTGTACAAGGAGTTCCCAAAGTGACGGGGAACTCACCACCAAGATGTTTCTTGGAATATAAGATAGAAAAAAATTTTAGCAAACACCATCAGAGACACAGACAAAGGTTTATTCAGGAAAGCAGAGGCATTTTCAGGAGACAATGTGTACTATCTCAAGTGTAAAAAGCTTTTGGATGGAAAGCATGGAATACACATTTAGGGAGAAGGCAGCCCCCTCACAGAGAGAGAGAGAGAGTTATTATTTATGGAGGGATGGTTGTTTGTCAGAGACTGGACTAGAGGTAGCTCTAGGGTGGAGATGCATAGTTTCTCTTCTGGTTTGCCCATTGCCCTCATGCTACTTTCTGCACAAAAGGGCAGCAAAGTCATATGGGCTGGGTCTCTCAAGAATTAGAAAGGTACATGAACATTTTTCTGAATTTCAAAGGTTCTTGAGCACTTTTTTTTTTTGAGACTAAGTCTATCTTTATATCACTTCCACATTATAAGCAAGATAAATAGGATCTGTTTCTAATGAAAAATTATGAATACTCTGAAAATTGCACTCTCAAAGACATTTTTCTGTTGTGATTAAAAGATACACACATATAAAATATGCAAAAATACACATTCTTGAAAGCAAAAATAATAAAATAACAGTAGCAGATATTTATTACAGATGGACTTTGTGAGAAATTTTTATGTAATTGTAATGATTTCCAATACTTAAACATTTGATTTGTAAATTTTTAATTTTATTCATTCTAGTTGAAAATTAAATGTGTGTGATATTAAACTAGAAATACAATAATATTTTTAAATATTCTGAAGCACATATTGAACTAAACAGCACTGCTTCTATGAGTATTGTATACTTTCTTAGAAGAGCAGTAGTAATTTACAACCATAATTATAAAGCAGAATCATCTGAAAAATCTAAAACCAAAACACACCAATCAATCAATAATCAAAAGCCTAAGGTCCCAAATAAGGGATTATGGTAGAATGACTCTGAAGAGGAAAAGATAACATGCATTTGTATTTTCAGTGACAATAATTGGTTATGTGAAGTAATTTATAATTTTAGTAGCATTTATAATTCAACCATTAATTTTTATTTGCTATGAAAGTTTTCAAAATAAGAGATTTATAAATAAATTATTTTGATTTGGTTTTACCCAGATTTTAAAAATTACTTATTAATATATCACCCAAAAACTTACTCAAGAAGCTTTTGGGGAAATTCCAATAAGTTTTTTAAAAGAATGAAAGTTGTGAGACAAAGAGGTTTGAACATTAATGCCATAAAACATAAATTGATGATCTCATATAAATGTTTTTATATTTGTAGTCTTCTAGATAAATATGCTCAATTCTGTGAATTATATGTGTTTCAATAATACTTTCCTTGAACAAGCTAAAATGTGATGAGTGGAGAGACTGCAAACTACGTCAGAAGTATAAAGTCCATAGTCATATACCTAGGTAAATACAACACATTTCTAAAATACAAATGTGAGCAAATAAGAGAAGTGGACATCAATAGAAATTATTTTAGAAATTATGGTATTTATAGAATAGAAATACTACAAATTCTTCATCAAAAAATAAACTCATTAATACATTTAAAATGTATTGAAATTTCCACTATATTTGTATCTATTTAGTTAACTAAATATTTAATATTAGATAAATTGATGCCATTATTAGCCATTTGTATATTTTCAGTAAGCTTTTTACAGAGATGCTGTTGACACAGGATTCTACAGACATTTTAGAAAATTATTATCCCTTGGTGTCAAAAAAATTTATTGTTCCATTTATATCAAGAAATATGTATGAGTTCTTCTGGGAAACTTAATTATTCTTATTGAGCAACCTGGAAATGAGAAAAAATTATATCCAAGTTTCTTTTCTAAAAATGCTCTGTACTTTTTTGAGATAAGATGTGTGTCAAAAAAAAAAAAAGATCTGTCCTTCAAGAGCAAACAAGAGTGTGATATTTTGTCATTCTTTACAAACTTGATTCATATAAGAATATTGGATGCGACATTGTGATATTGTGAAATATTATTTGGTTTTCTTTCCAGTTTCCTGTCATAGCTCTGATAAAACCCTTGGAATCTTCAAATTGATAAGTACCTTTTTGTGTGCTAATGAGTTGGCAGGTGCCTGGAAGCTCCCGGTTACTGCAGTATAGGGAGCAATAACTAGCCTGTCCTCAGAGGTTTAGAATTTTCTACCCAATTCCCCAATTTCCAGGGCCTGAGAAGAGCCAAAGGTTAAATTGGTCAACAATGTTTTAATTAATCATGCCTAAATAATGAATTTTATGTTAAAAAGATACCTAGGCTCAGAGGGCTTCTGGGTATCCTAGAATGTGGAGAATCCTAGGAGGTGGTGCACCTGTAAGTTTTTTCACTGTTGTGTTCAAAAGACCCAAGAATAACAATTAGAGGAGGAAAGTTTATTTGTGGCCTCATGGTTTTGATGCCAGTGATGTGGATGTCGGGTTCGTATCCTCTCGGAGTCGAAGAATGAAACCGAGGGACACCGAGGCAAGCGTAGTAGACAAGTTTTATTATAGAAAGCATAGAAAGTAAAGCATAGGGAAAAGAGCAGACTTCCCCCAGAGTGGGGAAAGGGGACAAAGCCGATGAGGCAGTGAGGTTTGCCCCTTTTATATGACAGCCTCTCCTGTATTGGTCACTGCTTCCCTGCCCCTGTACAGGCGCTGGGAATTCTGGTCCAGTCTCTGATCCATACATTAGGTTCTTTGATCCATGCCTTAGGCATGGATCCTTGTTTAGCAGTAGGGAGTGTCTGCATCTGGGCCTATCTTATCAGACCCTCATTAGCATTGGGGATGTCTTTGCCTTCTTGGAAAAGATGATCTCCTTATCAACCCACATTGCTCTGCCTACACTGAACTGCCTAACTTTTTCTGCCTCATTCCCCCCTCTGTTTAGGGAAACCCAAACTGCTGTGGGGGTTCGGGCGACGACCGAATCTGATTACTTCCTGCTGAGAAAGGGGCGAAGTGGGACAAGCAGTTTTGGGTCTTCCCTTGCTAATGTTTGGGTTGAATAAGGAGTCTGGAGTGCTCATGGGTGGCTCCATCTTCATCACAATCAGGAGTTCAGCAGACTCTAAGTTGGAGTGGATCTGCTGAACTAAGATATCAAAGTTAATGTCAGAATGAAAATTAACATCGAGTTTGAGAGGGAAAATCAGGTCTGTTGTTTGGCTCCTCAAAGAAACACATATTGTAATTGAAAGTCTAGGAGTATACAGAAAAAGACATCTAACATGGTAAACTAAATAGCAGTAGCTAGAACCTCGAATGACACAGTATAAGGATTAGTGGAAGAGAATGTCTGCTTCATTAATTACCGTAAGGCCATTCCCCATTCGGTTTACCATGATAGAATCTTGAATGTTTGAAAGCAAATTTCTCCCTTAAGAAGGACACTCTTTGGACTATCAGGAATGCAGGAGAAAACATCATCCTGTCCTATTTTTAACTTATTGGAAGAGTCAAGTTTCTAGTTACAGGCCCTCCAGACACTCCTTGCACTGTCACAATATTAGGAGGGGGATCCAGGGTAAGAGACAAGTACAAAGGCTAGCACCATTGTCCAAGAAAAACTGACCTTTTAGCTCCCCATGGAGAAGCATATCTAGGGTTCATGCATGGTAATAGGAGTCACAGAGCCATAGGAGTCACAGAGCCAAAAAAG
>PVKS010018899.1:0-39327 GCA_004027875.1 Aplodontia rufa
CTTTTCTACTTTTACTTTAGTTTCAGAAGTCACAAAAGGGTACAAGCAAATAGTTTGAGCTCTGTCCCCAGCAACCAACATCATTAGTTTCCTGTGGATCCTTCCAGAGAGATTCTAGGTGCGTGTAAGAAAGGGTCCGCTCTCAATCCCCCTTGTTTAACCTTTTACACAAAGTTGTATGGAACAGTTAGTCTTTAAATTGAAATAAAAACCAAAGGATCTTTGCAGAATCCTAACTCCTCATCTGAACACATTGCACTTTTCTATAGAGAAACCACCTTTTAACCCTTGCAGGGTCGGAGATATGGAGCCCAGGCATCGCACATGCTAGGCAAGCGCCTTTCAATACCTCCCGCATCCCTGAAAGTTCAGGAAAAGCTGTTAGGCAAAAAGAAAACAGGATGTCCAGAGAACCAAATTGTGTGCAATTACCAGCAAATCCGCTCGCTTCTGGTCCAGGATTCTGAGCCCTGAAAACCAAGTTCTCACCAGGATAACTCTGTGCAGGTTTCCTCAGCTCTCTGGGGATCTGCTGCAAGGTCCTAAGACCCCTTCAACTGCACTTAGAGGGAGGGAAGCGGGAAGCTGGATCAGGTGCTCGATTCTTAGGGATGTGTCACAAGGAAGTAGAGACCAAGGAAAGAGAAACACGCGCCTTCTGCTGGTTAATCAGTAACACACACTCCAGCACTAAACAGGCAGCTTCTGCCTCCAGGGGCAGCTTACCAGGGAAGGTGTGCACACCTGGATGGCAGGGCAGGTTCCCAAGTTCCTTGCTGAACTCAGGAGAACCAGTCACAAAAAAGTGGCTGCCTGTAGGATGGGCACAGATAACTCGAGAGCCCTCCAGGGGCCTGGCCAGGGTCTGAAGCAGAGGCTGGATTCTAGCGTGGAGCCCAGCACCCAGGTTGCAATCCTCTGCCTTCACCCATGGGGTCTGAGATGCGGGAGAAGAGGCCAGGAGAGAGCTGTGTTTTCAGGAGTACTGTGCTACTGGGAACACTAGACCAGATTAGGTGCAAGTCCCAGCCCAGCCATCCGTCACTGTGTAGACATAAACATTCCTGTACCTCAGTTTCTCCATGAGTAAACCAACTCAAAAATACTGCGGACAACATATGCCTAGCGTATTGTTACTTTATATGCATTTATGATTGTACAATAACTCAACTCCTTAATAAAAAATTAAAATAAAATATCGCAGACCTAAACCAGCTTAGTACAATCCAATTGCATCTCCCAGCTGCACAGCAGAGCTGTCTAAGGAGCACCAAAACCCTGGCTTCTGCTACAACTTCAGCCAGTTTCAATAACTCTACAAGGTGCTTCTGGCCCCCAGTTTGAGAAGCATCAGAAGAAAACATTAGTCTCTCTGCGCTATTTCAAGAAACGTAAGCAAGCACAGTTTCTACAAGACAAAAGCAGTGTCTAAGTCTTGAGAAGCCAGAAAACACACATTAAAATCGCGGAGGGTACTCTTCGACCCACCGCAAGTTGACAACAGTCAAGAAGTGACAAGTGGGCCACTTTGATGTGGAGAGACCTCTGAGGAGCAGAACCTAAACACTCACTTCTAAACAAATAGCCAACAGTTTATAAACAAAGTCTTGAATGTTCTTCTGGAACCAGGCCTAACTTTATGCCTCCTGAACTCCACGTAGGGAATACAGCTTCTCTGCTTACCAAAACGCTGAGCAGAAACACTTCTACCTGCCTGTCCTTTGCCTGAAGTAGGAACCTGCCTTTGAGTGGCAACACCAAGTGACAGACCACGGAGGCAGACAGACCAAGGTAGTTCCACACTTACAGCAAAAAACTAAGCTCCCTGTGCCTCATCAGTAACGGGGGATAATTGCACCCCTCTTGAGTTCTGACATACAGTGAATGACATTCACACGTTAGGAACAGACAGATGCTCACTGCCCCCATTTCTTCCAGAACCTTTAAGATACTTGCTGTACAAAATAACTATCAGGAAAGTTCTCCCCCTCCCCCCTTGTATTAACTCTCCATCAGGCAAAAATTCTTCAGGCCAAGTCAAACATATACATACTACCTGGAGAAGGATACACATTTTACAACCAAATATATCACCAGAAGGTGGACAGTCCCAGTTCCATTCTGCATTAGGGAAGAGAATGTGAAATTGCTGATGCTTCTCCGCTTCGTATCTACAAGCATAGCCACTTTACAGCTGCAGCTAGCAAGCCTGGAGCAAAGATCCAATGTGTGCTGTCCCCGGATTTTCTGAGACCAGAAAGAGTTTTAGAAATCAGTAATTTGGGGGCTGCAGGTGGCTCAGCAGTTACAGCAGTTGCCTGGCATGCACAAGTCCTCAGGTTGGAACCCCAGCACCATATCTACAACGAAGTATGAGAGTAATGAAAGCCACATGAAAAAACCAAATAAAAAAATAATTTTTTTCTCTCTCACTGTCCCTTTCTTTCTTAAAAAAAAGAAAGAAAGAAAGAAATCAGTAACTTTTCATTTTCATCCCATTTGTTAGCTGTGTGGCTTTAAGAAAATCATTTAGGGCAAGGGAGGTAGCTCAGTGCTACCTTGTGTGGCTTGTGCAAGGCACTGGGTTCTATACACAGGACAGCAAAAAATTGATTTTTTTTTAATTCAGTAACCTCAGGCCCTTGTTTCCTGATTTATATAATACATGTGGTAGAGCCATCTTTTTCTGCTCTGTAATTTAGTGGCTACACAGCATATGCACTTAGTGCAGCCAAAATGCAGAGCCAGTGAGAAGGCTTTTAACTTTGCTATAAAAGTTCTCTTGGTTCTCCCTTCTGCATCCATCCTGTCTTCTTCCGCTTTGAAGCACAGAAGACAGAATGCTTGAGGATAATAGCACAAAGCTGTGTAAACGTATTCACGGGCTTCTTAAAACGCACTTCTAATTTGCCACACCCTATCACAGCAGTACTGGATTTCTCCTTAAACAGAAACGGTCACGGGCGTCAAAGAGATGTGAGTGAGTGTCCACTGAACTGTGTCTAAACGATTTTCCTGGTGACCAAAGCCAGGCTGGAATAAGCCCCTGCTAGTGGGAAGAAAGAACACGCTTCCCAGACGAGGGGGCATTGTCCAAAGACATAAGTTCTGCACCACTTACCCAACAACCCTTGGCCTCTTTCCAGACAAAGAGCAATCGCCAAGTCCGGGAAGCTCCTCAGCAAGCTTTTCTGAGCTCATAATTAAAATCAGACTCACAAGGCGGAGAAGGAGGGAAGATCAGGGTCTCTCTAGCCTTGTCTGTCCTAGAAGTGACAAGACCAGGGTCCATATTTTGCTAGAGGTTTGCCATGGCCATAGTGCATTTCAATAGAGTCTAAACTCAATGAAAGTGCCTAGAAATTATTCCAGCTTATAAATTAGAATGTTTAAACATTCTACTATATTCCTTTTATCCTTCTATAATTTTATGTGCTCCCCTCCCCCGTTTCTCAGAGAAATAACCATCATGATCCTCCAGGCGTGCAGACCAAAGCTGTTCCCAGAAGGGGCTGGGAGGAGGTTCACGATGTCAAGAAGCACGGAGGCAGAACAAAGGGACACGGGAAGCTCACCTTATCTTCATCTAAGAAACCTGAGAAGGCTTCTGTTGGTCTCCCAAGCACTGCACTTGCCAGTCCTACCGGCTTTAGGGCAATCTGTAGGACAAAAACGCAAACAGACAGGTGCAGCAATGTTTCCTGTCATGCATAGTCTTACCTACATGCTCAAAAATGGTTATTTTCCACAAAGTTTCAGCATGTATTTGTGAATCTAGAAGTCCAATCGGCCCCAAATCAACTGTTCTAATCTTAGAAGCTCCAAAGGTATAGTTTGTGACCTGGAAACCGGAAGTTGCATTATTTCAGAACTCACAGCTCTTAATTCAGTGAGGGCAGGAATATAGACTTATCTTGCTTTCTATAGAAGTTCTGGATAAATATCTGTTAACTAAATTAATAAATAATAAATTAAATACAAAATGTCGCCTTTGTACAGGGCTGTGACATAGGTCAGTAGTGGACCTCTTGCCTAATATGTGAGGCCCTGGGTTCCCTCCCCAGCACCGAAAGAGAGATAGAGATAGAGAGAGAGATAGAGAGAAAGAGAGAGAGAGAGAAAGGATTGTCACAGTATTTTACACTATGGCACCCTAACAATATTCATACCATGTTCAACTTTAATAATTCTAGCCCTCTTACTATGTAAAAGATTGATTTTAAAAAATAAACTGAAGCTGACGACTTGGGAAAATGCATCCAACACATTTTTATTCAGTCTGTGACTTTTAACATATTTTATTCAGTCTGGTACAACTGCAAACCCTGGCCCCGCCCACCATCCTCCAAGCACTCTGGATCTCTTTATCCCACGATCTGCCAAAACCGCAGCTTACCTCCCGGAACCAGCAGAAACAAGGCCCTGAGAATCAAGGAACTGGAGCCAGGGACAAGCCACCAGAGGGGTCACAAACTACCTGAACCTGAAAATTGTTTTTTCATTTTTTAATAGGAAGAAAAAAGAAAGGAAAACCTCAACTGAGCTATTTTTTAATATGTAGATGTTTTTAAATATTGTGCTCGAATATTAGAGCACAGTATCTAGGCATTAATAACAAAAACAATGGGAAAAACTTTAATGTTATTTAAAAAGCAATGTGTAGGTTTTATTAGACGATGATAGAAGAATACTATCTTAAAATTTCTCTGGAAAGCAAATTGTTTAAAAATAGGATACCGAATACCCACGTCACGGGGCGAGAGGTTCCCAAGTTGGCTGAACCTTGGACAACCGATCAAGATCCTGTCTGTAAATAAAATAGAGTGTGTAGCTCGGTAGTGGAGCGCCCCGGGGCTCAATCCCCAGACGGGGGGGAGGGGCAGATTAAAGGACAACTTAGTCCAAGATATTTATCTCATTTCATCCCGGGAAAAATTAACTCCATTTTAATCACTAGTTAGTAAGTTACATTAGTTCTAACCCACGTTGCCAAAAACTGATACAGTCTAAGAAAAATGAGAAGCCACAGCTCCCACCAGACACTCTTGCCAAATGCTCGCTAGCGTGTAAACAAATAAGATTTAAAAAACAGGCTGGGGCTGTCACGGCACAATTTAAAGAAAACGAAAACCTGCCCGGCGCGGTAGCGCGCGCCTGCAACCCCAGCAACTTGAGGCAGGAGGATGGCAAGACCCAAGCCAGCCTGGGCAATTTAGCAAGAGCCTGTTTCCAAATTAAAAATAAAAAAAGGACTTGGGGGTGTGGCTCAAAGGCAAAGCGCCCCTGAGCTCAATCTCCAGTACCAAAAGGGACAGAGAAAATGAAAACGACCTCGACAGTCACTTAAGTCACTCAACCTCAGCGGGACGAACGCGCAGGGGCAGGTGGAAGAACAACGCCTCCCCGGGAAGCCTGGGCTGCCCCTCGCCGCCGGCTCTGGCCCGCTTGGAGCGACCCCCTGCTGGAGCCACCTAGCGGCGCGCGCGCCAGGCCGGGGACACGGGGCTGCAGGTGCATAAGCTCTGCAGCGCGCAAGGCCGGCCCGTGGGTCCCGACGCTCCGGGCCAACCTCCCGAGGCATCAGGGAGCCCCTCACCAGGAAGCACCCTGTGGGAGACAGGCGAGGGTGCTCAGCTGCGGCCCCAAGGCGCAGACGGCCCGTCGTCTCCCGTCTACGATCAAACGGGAACGTGGGAGGGGCAGGCTGCGCTCCGTTCCGCGTCCCGTTTGGCCGCGCAGACTTCTGCGCTAAACTCCGAAGGTAAAAGGAGCTCTAAGTAGGAGCCCCGCTGCAAACAAAAGTCTCGGGGAAGAGCAGGGGCCGCGGCCGCTCCCGGCGGCGTCCTAGCCGCGCCGTCGCCATGGGAACCGCGCAGGCGCAAAGCGCGCCGGCTGCCTCCCCCACCCCGCGCCGCTGCCCCCGCGCGCCCCGGGAGCCCACAGCCGCGCGAGCTCGGCCCGCGCCCGTGCACCACGTCCTCAGCGGGATTCCGAGCTGTGCGCACTGCGCGGAAGAGCCAGAGCCGCGCCGCGTTCACGGACACCGCGCTCCCACGCTCCCTCGATGGGAAACGGGGGCTGCTCCCCGCCGCGTCCGCGGTCCTAGGGCTCCGCTTCGACGCTCGACCCACCCCGGCCAGGACCTTACCGGGGACCCAGAGTTACACCCCTGTGCAGTAGCAGATCCACGTCCCCTGCGTGGCGGGACCTCGCGGGCAGCCCGTCAACTTCCCCTCGTCCCGCTGCGGCGGCTGATAGCGGCTTCACCACCTGCTCCCCGGCGCGCTGGCGGCTCACCAGCCCCGGGTCCCGAACAGCCCCTTCCGTCCCACCCCCGTCCCCCACCTCACCACAAAGTACTGATCTCCTCGGCTTTGCGCGTCCTGCTGTTGAGGACTCCTGGAGTCCCGGGCACCGGCGCTGCCTCGCCACTACCGGGACGATGAGGGAGTTACCCGCGTGTCCGCCTCCAACTCCAGACCCTGCAGCGAGCCTGGATAGGCCCCCGGATGGGCGCACGCCACGCCGGCCAGCGGGACCCCCGAACACCGGGAAGAGCGAGCGCCGCCGCCACAACCTGCTTTCTCATTCAAATCCGCACGCTGCACTAGAGTCCCCCTCCCTCCCTGTCCGCAGCTCCCGAGGAAATCAGAACTGGAGCTCCGGGGAGTGGACTGGAGCGCCCGCGCCTCCGAGGGCTAAAAGGATGGGCGGATCGGTCCGCCTGGACCCGGCCCCTCGGCGCACGCCCCCTGCGGGCTCGGGGTAGACCTGGGGTGGGAGCCTTTCTCCCCGCACCCCGCAGACTTAAACAGCTCCCAAACGCAGCGCATCCCCATTAACGCTCTGCTTGGGGCTGCAGCGGAGAGGGTCGGTGTTGGGGAGGGCGAAGGAGGGCGGAAACAAAAGTTGGAGGTGAGGAGCCCGAGCGGGCCCGAGTGCAGCAGTAGCCGAATCCCCCCACGCACTCCCCGGTTCATCGCCCCTCCTAGCTTTTAGCACGTTTGCGCTGTTAAATCGAGATCTGTTTTGAGTAAAGTGCAGCTACAATTGAGAAAAGGGAAGTAGGTGGTCTAGACTTTGCTATTTATCCCCCAGTCTCTTCTTCCGTGCCACTTCTGGTCATTATCAGGCCAATTAATCAGATCGATTTAGTAGCTGGCGGACCCGAACAACCAGCCTGCGGGGCATACGAGCGCACCAGGGGCGCAGAAGGCTGCAGAGCCGGCGTTCAGGGTTCACGAAAGGATGGAATCTGCTGCCCGCACCGGGAGCAGGCGCGGCCAGCTAGGACAGACGCTGGAATGTCAGAGTCGCCCGCCGAGGCAGCCGCGCTGCGATCCGGCTTCGAGATTCCAGGATTTGCATTTATCAGCCTTCATTCAACCTGCCCTATTGTTAGTTCAAAGCCTGGCTGGGAGGGACTGAGGACGCTGCTCCTCTCTCACCTTTCAATTTAAAATTCTCCTCCAATAAGAAGGTCCTAGGAAAGCTGGCAGCATGGGGTTGGCAGGGATTTTCTGGGCTTAGTGACAATGTAAACCAAAGTCATTTTCTTTTTTCATGCGTGAATTTGCTCAGAAAGTTACAAATGAGTGCCTAAGATTGGAGGGCCGGGCCTGGCTGCCAGTCCACTTTGACAGACAGTTGGGGGGAGCGGATAGGGTTTCACCTTTTCATCCCACTTACCCGACGCCATAGAAACAACCCATTTGTATTATTCAATTCAACAGAGGCAATTACAATGTCACAGCAAAGCACCATGGGCCAGAAGAAACTTTATCCTGAAAGCAATCCTGGACTCTCAGAAAAAAGAAAAAGCCGCCAGTTTACGCCACTTGAATTTCTTCTTGCCAGGGTATAAGGAAGAATTCAATTTAGAAAAGAAAAAAAATGCATAGGTCCATAAAAAGAAACCACCCCAAATTTCTTTCTTTTTTTTAGCATGCCTGCACACAAAACTCCAATTTACAAGAAATTAAGTAGGACTGTTTAACATGCTCTGAGACCCTGGGCTCAACCCCCAACAAAAAAAAAAAGAAAGAAAGAAATTAAGTAAATCATTCTCTGTCTCCAAATTGCTTTTTGTTGTGTAGGCAAGTGCTTTTTAGAGATCTGTTTTGCTGGTAATCACCATGGTGAATAGGAAAGCAAAAACAAAAAACAAAAAAAACAGGCAGATAGCAAGATAACCCCTCATCAACCACAGTTCTCTGCCCCAAGCTCCTGTGTTTGTCCTTCTGGAAGTGAAAACATGCAGGTGCACATGTTAAAGTCAAACCACAGTTCATTGTAAGAGCTCTTGTGTTGCTACGCACTCTTGATTGGCTATACCGGTTTCCATAATTTTGTGAGCTTTTAAATTCTTTAATTATGCAGTAGTTCAACCCTACAAAAAATAGGAGCGACACCATGTAATCTCCCCCACCTCTTTTCTAAATAAACTATTGCAACTAAAACCCTATCTCTTGGCCCCTCCAAATCCCACCTGTTCCCAAAGACAGAATTTCTGAAGTTGGTATGAATTATAAGTGTGCATAAATGTGTAGGATATATGTATCTTAATCTTTGTGCTTGTGTCTATGTGGTGCTGGGGATTAAACCCAGGATGATGCACACACCAGGCAAGTACTCGACCACTGAGGTACACCCCCCAGTGCTCCTTACTCTTTTAATATGGTTTTTCCTTTCAAGTCTTTTTTAACAACATCATTCATGAAAAAAAAATCACTGCCCCAAAACAAAACAAAAAAAATAATAATAATGTTACATCGCCAAGTTTCTGGAAACAGAAGTGTTTTCCCTGTTTGTGGCAATCAGAGGGAATAATAACAAAGGGGTTAGACTACACGAAGTAAACAGCCTCTCTAGGTTACTCAGACCTTCCATGGATATCAGAGTCAGAAAAACAACACAAATGACACCCCTCCACTGGCCACAGGAAATTGGAGAGACCAGGACCTGCACTAAAACTTCTTTTAAACAAACGTCCTGCTCAGATGAAGTGCCTTTTCTGGATGCTGTCCTCTTCATGGAGGCCGTAACCTTTTAGTAGAGCTTAACCACTTTTCCATGTGTAAAGGACTCCTGCCCCCAGCTCACTCAGCTCTGCTGAAAAGCCTGGGGTTGAATCCCCGCAGCCTCCCCACCCACAGCGTCCTCCATCTGCACGGTAGTTGTAGAAAACCCTTTAAGGCACTTCCTAGATTTAATGTTCCTCCAGCACTAAAAGAGCTAAGAAAGCACCAATTTTTCTTAAATGCCACTGAGCGCTTAAAAACATCTTTCCCAACCCCCACCCGCCTCACTTTCGGAGGGACAACGCTCATTAATTATACTGACACATGGCTGCCCGGCCTCCCTTCTAAATAGCTGCCAGATTTCTACCTATCACCTTTGCCTTGATACAGAATGTGCACTGACATCAGGATCACAGGCGGTCTCGGATGATGTGCCCGGTAGGATGATTGATGTGCCTCGTGGTGAGCCCCACACCTTGCATCTCCGAGAGGGGAGGTCTTGAGGAAACCTCACCAGGAATCTCTGTGTTGGAAGATTTCTCTAGCTGTGCAAAATGGTGCTTTTTTTCTTGAAAAAATAACTATTTAAAATACTCGATTTCACAAGCAATAGTCTTGAATTATATCCGTGAGCAGGAGTCTCTCCCTAGGTGGCCAGTCCTGGCAGGAAGCACTTCTGCAGGGGAAAGCAGTACCGGCCCTGGGGGCCACACTCTCTGTTGGTCAAGACTTTTAAATACAAATAAGAACATCCCAACTCAAACTAGCTAAATAGCCAACAGAATGGCCACTCCTTGAAGATGGAGAAAGGAAGGCAGGCATGATGGCCCTGTAATCCTAGTCCTGGAAGGATGAGGCCAGAGGATGGCAAGGTCAGCCTGGGCGACTTAGTGAGGCTGCATCTCAAAATGAAAAATAAAAAGGGCTGGGGATGTGACTCAGTGGTAGTAGAGTGCTCCTGGTTCCATCCCCAGTACTAAAATTTTTAAAAAGTTGTGGGTGGAAGGGTTAAGGACTTTGGGCTGGGTGCAAATGACTGTGTAGAGTGATTCAGAATCATTATTTCCCTTCTGTTAAGGCACAAATGCTTCACAGATACCTGTTAAACAGGGTAAGGAAGGCTGCTTTCATGACCGTGGCAGTAAGTACAGGGACCACGATACCAGTTCTTACAGCAGGGAAGAGAAATTGATCCAACTCCAATACAGCAGCAAGTGGGAATTCACAACGGAGGGGCGGGACTCAGTGGATGGAAGATCACTAAGAAGAACCGTGGATGGTAAGAGGGCCTCTGGCTAAACCAACCTAACAGGATTCTTGCTGGAGACGAGGCAATCAGACATCACCAGATCCCAGTGGACAATGAGGGTCACAGTCAGAGATGGTGCATGATCGGCCATTGTTCACCGTGGGACTTCTTACTGAACAGATTCAGCAGGGCTCTTTGCTACAACTTGGGTTTTGCACAAAAGTGCAGAGACGGACCTAGGAGAAGGTTCAGAAACTTTTTTTTTTTTTTATAAAGAAAGAGGGACAGTGAGAGAGACAGAGAAAGGGAGAAACAACTTTAGTTTTTCACACAGCCTTAGTTGCTCCAACACTCAGTTGTGTACGTGGTGCTGGGGTTTGAACCTGGGTCCTCATGCTTGCAAGGCAAGCGCCGAAACCGCTGAGCCACCGCTCCAGCCCAGGTTCAGAAACTTGACCAAAGTTTGGGCAAGCATAGAATCATTGTTACTCTGACACTTGGTTTTTTCCAGGATTAAATCCAGGAGTGCTCTATCACTGAGCTATAGCCCCAGCTTTTTTTATTTCTTTGTTTTAAAACAGGGTCTCACTAAGTTGCCCAGGCTGGTCTTGAACATGCAATCCTCCTCAGCCTCCTGAGTCTCTGGGATTACGGGAGTCCCCCACTCATTTTCACTCGTTTTCCACTTCTCCCAATGTTTTGGTGCTTTCTCTGCTGAGACATTATGATCTTCCTCTGTAGGCCAGCAGGGGCTGGGGGAACATGACCAGGGACAGAGCCAGGCCCCAGTCATCTCAGGTCACATCCCCCAGGCCCTAGTCTGGAGGTGGGGAGGGGGGAACAGACCCTTTTGCTTTTACCATCAGTAAATAAGATTGTAGGAAAGGATTTTAATTGACCTGGCTCAGGTCAGTTTAATACCCTAAGTACAGAGCAGGTGTGGTCAGACCCTGAAATACACTCACCCCACGGCCACAGAGGTGGGTACTTTGAGTGGCAGCCCCATCAGCAGTACTTGGTCAGGAAGAAAGGAAGCTGCTCTTACCCAGGGACTCTGCCAAATGAAAAGGAATCACTCCAGTGCTCCTTCCTAAATCTGCCCCCAAGAAAGACATTAACACCTTTGTACATTTCATATGCATATAACAGAGACCAAAAAAAATGAGATCAGGTACTTTCCTGATCTATCAGGAAGTACCTGGGAGGGGATGGGCAGGCCCTCAATCCCTCCATTCCCAGCAGGAGAGGAATGTTCCTCCCTCTGTAGTCACTTGTCCTGCTGAGCAAGACTGGAGAAAGGAGCTTTAGCAGGAAAGCCAGCCCTGGAAGAAGTGTTCTGTGCTGTCCACTGCTGTCCACTGTTTATCAGAGGAGTTTTCAGATAGCCACAAAAGTACAAGAGTGTAATGAAGCCCTATGTGTTGCCAGGGTCAACGATCCTTACTCTCTCGACAACTTTCACTTACATATTTCTATTTATATATTAACACGTTTTTGCAGTACTTTGGTCTTGGTTGTTGAAAGGAATGGATGTACCCAAAGCAACTAATTTAAATAAGACCCATGCACCAGAGGCCCTGGGCAAAATGGCTAGAACGAAAGGAGTTTTCAAAAATGTCCGTTATTTTTACTGTTTTATTGCCAGCACAGTTCAAGCCTTTAAATGCTAACAAAGTCTTCGTATTGAAACACACTTGGCATACGAAGGAAAAGAATTTCTTAAGGCTGGGCTCTGACTCTTCATTCCTTACCAGCAGGCTACAGCATCTTTAATTGATCACATTTTCTCTATAAAGAACCTATATAATTATTTCCCATTTCATTTGGAAATGTCGCATTTCACCTCAGCTAATATACTTTTCACCTTACAAATAAGGAGAGGACCCAGGTTAATGTGTCTTGGAAATGAGCCTGAACTCTGTGCTCCCCACTTCTGTATCTCAGCAAAATGATGAAGGTTAAATAGGGGCTCTGCCTAAATTAGGGTCATCAGCTCAACTCGGATCCTCCCTACCCCGGTTACACTTATCAGAAGATTTTAGTTTCTGATAACACAGCCAATAGTTTATTTTATTTTATTTTATTTTATTTTTTAAAGACAGAGAGAGAGAGAGAGTCAATTTTATTTAGTTTTTCGTGTGGTTTTCATTGCTCCAACACTGTTGTGTACGTAGTGCTGGAGTCTGAACCCGCATCCTCGCGAATGCCAGGTACGTCCGCTTGTACTCACCCAGCCACCTGCTCCAGCCCCAACCAGTAGTTTTGAAAAGGCAGAAAATATGCTAGTTAAAGTGCACTTTTCCCGTTTTCTGTTTTTCTCCAGCTCCTTCCATTGCCTCCCTCCTCCTGGAAGGAGTGAAGTGTCAGGGAAGGACAGCCTCCTTTTCCTTCCCTAAGAGCTCAGCTCAGCACTGAGCTTTTGTCTCCAGAAAGGCCTCCCACAGGGCCAGTATCTGCGGCCTTCAAGACCTCAGAGCTCCCTCACCCCAGTGGACAAGACGTTTAATTGATCTGCTTTATTCAGCCAGGAAATAATATGGAAACTGGAGACCACATACCCTCGCTCTAGGTGCAAGCACTGCTGCAGAGTCCGATACTATAATTAAAAGAAAAATGTGGTGGCATTGTCCATTCGGGCGTGGACCAGGCAGCTAACAAAGCAACCATTATAGACATAGATGAGCAGAATGTCCTGAACAACAAAATGAGGAAAGAAACTGGAGGGGTTGGGATGCAGGGGGGGCGCAATTTACAGCACAAGGGACATTATTCCCTTTCCCCAATACTTGGAATTCTAACGGGGTGTGCATTCCCCATTACTAACACCTGTTGGTTTAACAGAAAAGAAATGGTTAGGTTTTCCCAAGCACAATAAAAAGGAAAACTGCATCTTAAAAAAAAGGGGGGGAGGGGGCTGGAGCAGTGGCTCAGCAGGTATCACTTGTCTGGCTTGTGTGGGGACCCACATGAACCCCAGCACCACCTACACAACAAAGGGCAGGAGCAACAGAAGCCGCTTGAGAAACCAAGTAAAGTTGATTCTTTCTCTCTCTCTCAAAATAAATAAATAAACGAAAACTGGAGGCTGGGGCCGTGGCTCAGCTTTTGGAGCGCTTGCCTGGCGTGCCCAAGGTCCCGGGTTCAAACCCAGCACCACACACACAACTAAGAAACAAAGGCCAGATGAAAAAAAATTAATAAAATTGCTTCTCTCTTTCTCGGTCTCCTCCTCTCCCTGCCTTTGCTTGCATATTAAAATGAAATATGAATTTAGAGGGCTTGATTTATCCAAAACAAATGTCCTTTTAAAGCTTGGCAAGCTTACACAATGTTCTTTCAGATCATCTAAGGAAAACTAATCTTCATGGTATAGCATTATGGGATGTATGGGGGAAGTTAGACGGGAAAAACTGGTTCTGGTCAAAATAAGGTGGCCACTCTTTAGAGGTTCCCTTCTTTCATTCATTGATTTAACAAAGATTTATTTGGTTCACAGTACAAGTGAGAAACTGGGCTAACTGCTGCAGAGAGAGCAAAAATGATCCAAAATTTAGTAAGTATGATTTGAATGACCGTTACTCACTGTTGCTTGGACAAGGGACAAGAGCCATGCCAAAGGCAGAATCAGGTGTTAGTTAACACAGCTGCAGAACAGAAGAGGGCGCTAACCACTTGGTTCATGGCCTGGTTGGTACAAAGTTTAAAATGTTTGCAAGCTGTGTTTTGATAACTAAAATAAAGCAGAAAACAAATAATCCTAGCATCTCCATTTCTTAAAAAAAAACTTTATTTCCGTCTTGATTGCTCAACCTCCTCACCTAATTGATATGAACCTATTTTAAGGCTTATTCAGAAGAGTGTACTAGAAAAAGAGATCTTCTAAAGCAACTTTCAGTAGCCTATAATATGATACCTTTGAGTCAGGCACAGTGATGTGTGCCTATAGTCGCAGTTCACAGGGAGGCTAGGCAGGAGGGTCACTCGAGCCAGGGATGTCAAGGCCCCACCTGCTCAACATAGCAAGACCCAATCTTTAAAAAAAAAAAAATATGCGAGCCAACACAAACATTCAAATATGCTTATAACAAAAAACAGCCCGGCATGCGCAAGGACGTAGGCTGAACCCCAACACCACGTACACAACGAAGTGTCACAGCAACGAAGGCCACAAGAAAACTAAATAAAAATTGATTATTTCTCTGTCTCACTGTCCTTCTTTCTTTAAAAAAAAACAATTTTAACAAAATAATGTATCTTGCTATGCGCTATGCCCTCTTGTATTTTACTGTTCTTTCATCCTTTTCTATTTAGATCGCAGGTGGTGAACCATTAAACTGTTTTCACCTCTCACTGATAGGTCACTGCCTGCAGTTAAAAAATTATATTCCAAGGTGTCATTAAAAATGAAAAAGAGGCTGGGCACAGTGGCACACAGCTGCAGTCCCTGCAGCTCAGAAAGCTGAAGCAGGAGGATTGCAAGTTCAAAGTCAGATTCCGCAACTTAGCAAGACCCTGTCTCAAAATAAAATGGATCAGGGTTGTGGCTCAGTGGTCAGGCGCCCCCGGTACCAGGGAAGAAAAAGAAAAGGAAGAAGACAAAGAAGTGCTAGCCCTCCGAAGACAAATAAAGGAAGACAGCAGTGGCCCAGAGCACACACCCTGCTCAGTAAGTTGGCAGATTTCAGAGCTGTAGAGAAGAACTCTCCGCCAGCATAAAGGCCTGCGGCTGCTCAGCTCTTGGCATCCCCATGCTTCCCGCATCACACCAACACAGAGGGGCTGCTAGCTGTCCAGAACTCAGAGGACGGGTTGCCCCATGCCGGTGCTGGAAGAGACCTTGGAGCACGGGGTAATCTTCCAGAGAACAGAGCTGGGGCACTGCTGTGGCTTAGAGAATGTCCCCAGAGGCCCAAGTGCTGAAGGCTCGGGGAACGTTTAAGAGGCAGGGCCTAGAACAGGTGTGGACCCCAGCTTCTTTCTGCGTCTGTGCTTCCTACTCCAAGAGAACAGCTTCCTCTGCTGGGCACTCCACCTATCCTATGATGGACTGGGCTGCCTCAGGCCCAAAGCAATGAGGCCAAGCGATCATGGCCTGGAACCTTCAAAACCGAGAGCCAAAATGAACCTTTCCTTTTTTTTTTTTTTTTAAGAGAGAGGGACCATGGGAGGTGGGGTGGGGGAACCATTTTATTTAGTTTTTCACATGGCTTTCGTTGCTTTGACACTGAGTTGTGTATGTGGTGCTGGGGTTCAAACTCACATCCTTGCACATGCCAGGCAAGCGCCTTAACCGCTGAGCTACCACTCCAGCCCCGAATCTTTCATGTTTTAAAAGTTGCATATTATCTCTGGCATTTTGTTACTGCAATGACCAGATGGCTGACACAGGCACCCAGGCTGATGACAACTGACTTCTCTGAATCTATCCAGTGCATCCTTGCCTTGGGTCCATCAAACAAGCTGGTCTACAGCACAGACAGGGAAAAGCCAAAAGGTGACCCTATGGGCCCCAGCCACAGCTGCCAGCCAATTGGGTCTGGCCACCCAGAGACCACCTGGCCTTCGAGAGGTATCAGTGCCATTGTCACTGGGATGGTCATCCCCAGGAAGTCCTTAGAAGAGAGGTGGACCCCAACTGGGTGGAGGGTCTTTGATGTCCTTGCATAAAGGAACTGACAGATGGGTCGAGTGAGGAATTTATGGAGCAAAAGAAAGCAGGGTGCACGCTGAGAGAGGCGGGGCGTGGGCCTCGAGGAGCTGAGCTACGTGCAAGCAGCAAGGAGCAAGAAGGCAGCAGCAAAGCTTCTTACTGCCACACCCTGGGCACGGTCGGGCCTCTAGACCTCACAGCTGACTTCTCAGTACCAAAAGTCTTTCTTAAAAAAAAAGTTCTGTAGACTTCATAGATGTCCGTGGAATATCACTGTCCCTATGAAAGAAGCTAATGCTGGGCTTGGTGGTGTAATCCCAGCGACTTGGGAGGCTGAGGCAGGAGGATCACAAGTTTGAGGCCTGTCTTAGCAACTCAGCGAAGCTCTGATTCAAAATAAAAAATAATTTTAAAAAAGGGCTGAGGATGTAGTTCAATGGTAGAACACCCCTTCCTTCCATCCCCTGTACCAAAAAAAGAAGTTCATACTGTCAGGATGATTTTACCACCAAGTTTTTGTTTCTCAAGTCCTCCAGCCAACTCAAATTGGCCTTAAGGAAAAGAAATTTGCTCCCTCCTATAAGGAGTTGGGAGGGCTGGGGTGTGGCTCAGTAGCACAGCACTCAACGGGGAAAAAAAAAAAAGATGGGGGAAGCAGGCAGTTAAAATCCTGGGGCCTGGGGCTGGAACAGTGGCTCAGCGGTTATGGCACTTGCCTGGCATGTGCTAGGACCTGGGTTCGAACCCCAGCACCACATACACAACTAAGTGTTGGAGCAATGAAAACTAGATGAACAAAAAAAAACTAAGTAAAATTGATTCTCTGTCTCACTGCCCCTTTCTCTCTCTAAAACAAATAAAACAAAACAAAATCAAATGTACTGGGACTTGAGGAACCAGCAGTGTCCTGAGGCACTTGGCTTCCTGTCCTCAGGATGTCCCCTCATCCAAAAACAGGGAGAATGTAGCCCTTCTTCATTACCTGAATGGTCTTCAGTGATACCCTGGCGCTGCCCCAACTCACCGAGTTAGGCAACAGCTGGGACAGCAGTGGCCTTGGACCCAGGCATGAAGAATGCCTTTGTTACTCAGTAATGACGCTGATGAACTTTCCACCACAACAGCCAACAGTCCACCTTTCCTCTTTTCAAACGTTACATACACCTTTCACCTTGGTGACCCTCTACAGAGCTTCACCGTCCGACAGCACAGTGTGTTAATCACGACACTTAAATCAGTCGATACGACCTCAGAGTAACAATCCTTTTAATGCTTGATGCGCTCAGACCACAACTCGGATCACCTGGGGCAGGTGCGCTTATTCCCACGCTCTTCACAGGAGGGCGCCTCTGGACCTCCCGGTGCATCTCACCCTTTCCTACGGAAGTGTACTCGGCTAGTAAGTTCTCTGAATTTCAGCACGAAGGAGCAGTTATTCACGTTGTCCTTCCACGTTTCGCAAGTCCTTCTGAATTTCCCATAATAGCTTTCTTTCTTCAAGGTGAACTCCGCTCCGGCTGTTGCCAGGTGACTATCCTTTTTCCATCTCTCTCTCCAGGACTCTTTGAATTTTTCCAAGTAGCTTTCTTTTTCAGACTCTTCCTTCCATATTCCTTCTCCTTTTTTTAAAGCTGCTAATTCAGCTTTAAGTAAGTTTCTGTGGATTTTCCAATAGGCTTTAGTGTCATGATTTAGTCCTTGAACAAGAACAGTTTTGCCCAGGCCTCTTCTCAAAATTTCTTCATTCAGATTCACACTAAAGTATCCACCCTTGAATTAAAACACACACAAAAAAAAAATCAGAAACCAATTACCAATTATTTACGAAAACTAATACTATACCCATAGCATTACATTTACCTTAAAAATCAGTCATTCAGCAATTTTAGTCCTCAAAAAAAAGGTCAAAATGTCTAGCAAAGGGATCAAGGTCTTAAAACAGCTATTGCTACTGAGTGCAGTGGCACACACCAGTAATCCCCGCGGCTCAGGAGACTGAGGCAAGAGACTCAGCACCTTTAAAAAGTGGCCAAATTCAAGAATTGTATTACAGAAAAAAAACCTTGCTCAAAATCAACTGACTCATTTATATGATAGAATTCCTAGCTGACTCCTTGGTCTCTAACCCAAAGAGGTGCAGAAGCAAAAAGTATAAAACACTCTTAGCTTGCGAGTGCTGTTTCCCGGGAGAGCTGGGCACACAAAACAGGCAGGAGGAAGAAGTCTCAGTGAAAGAATGAGAAAGAAACTAAAGAGATTTAAAAACAGGCTGGGCCTATGGTGGCTGAGCGCCCCTGAATTTAATCCCCTGTACAAAAAATAATAATAATAATTAAATGCACTGAATCATTGTTAGACTTTAAATTAGATTCAGAAACCCAGTGTTCAGCAGGACACAGGCAGGTAAATACATTTTTAAAAGACTTCCCTCAAAATAATTAACATAAAAATGGTCCTGGTCCTTGAATCTCATCCTTCAGGAAAGTTCATCCCTCACTTCCTAAGGAATATTTCACTTGCTAAAGAAACCGGATACATGGATTCCCACCCACTCATCACCCCCAGTAACCCATAGCATAAAAGAGATCCGGTTCAGCCATTTTTACAGTCCTTGTGGGAATTTAATCTAATAAGATTAATCTTAACATTAGACAAGTAATTCACAATTGAATTCTAAAAATGTGAAAATTCCAGGTTTTAAACTAGGAAACATTTTCTAAGACCATGTAAAGAAATAAAGTAATATTTTCATTTATTTATTTATTTTTAGAGAGAGGGAGTGAGAGAGAGAGAGAGAGAATCAACTTTATTTAGTTTTTCATGTGGCCTTTGTTGCTCCAAGACTTGGTTGTGTATGTGGTGCTGGGGTTTGAACTCTTGTACTTGCGCATGCCAGGCAAGCGCCGTAACCACTGAGCAACCACTCCAGCCCTTCATTTATTTATTGATTTGGTCATTCTAGAGATTGAGCCCAAGGGTGCTCTACATTCTCAGCCCTTCCTATTTTTTATTTGGAGGCAGCATCTCCCTAAATTGCTGAGGCTGCCCTGGAATTTGAGATTCTCCTGGCTCAGCCTGTGAAGTGGCTGGGATTACAGGCGGGTGCCACCACACCAGGCTTAAAATCACCATCATTTTCACAGGAGTGTATCTCCTCTTTCTTATTCGCTATAAAACAACTTCTTCATGTTACATAACAAGGGACTTTAATACGTGAGACTATCCTGCCACTGCACTGCGCCAGCCGCGTCATTTCCACATTCCCTTGGCAGTAAACACCCACCTCCGCAGGTTCTTAGGTCGCTAGAAATCAGTGTGGGTGCAGTCTATATTCTACTTTTAGAAAGCCCACACTTTCTTCTGCATCGCTGTGCTACTGGGATCAAAGGCTGTGCTGCTTGCAGCTCAGCCAAAGCTGGGGAGGCAGAGGCTGGAGGGAAACAGACTAAGGCCAACTGGGGGCTGGTGTGGCGGTGCACGCCTGTAATCCCCGTGACTCTGGAGGCTGAGGCAGGAGGATCCCAAGATCAAAGCCAGCCTCAGCAACTTAGCAAGGCCCTAAGCAACTTAGTGAAATTCTGTCTCAAAATAAAAAACAAAAAGGGTTGGGCATGTGGCTAAGTGGCAAAGTGGGTTCAATTCCCAGTAGCAAAAAGAAAAAGAAAAAGAAAAAAGCCAACCAAGGAACATGGAGGATACCTTTTCTGTCTCAGATCTGCATCTTTTTAGTACCAGGGATTAAACCCAGTGGTGCCACATGCCCAGCCCTTTTTATATTGTGAGTGAGAGTCTTGCTAAGTTGCACCAGCACAACAGGCTAAGGATCTGCATCCTAAGGGGGCTCTGGGACGTGGGTGGCTTTGTTAAGCAGAGCAGGTACGGCGTGACACAAGGCAGGACACACCTGCGCTGAGCTAGGCAGTGCTGGCCAGGCCACGCTAGAACTCCAGTTCTTCAACCCTTGCTGCATCTGCCCAGGCTTTGGGCCCCTTCCCCATTCCTCAGTTTCCACTCTCAGCATGAGGAAACTCGGCTGCAGAAACACAATTTACCGGGCAGAAACACAATTTACCAGGAAGTCGGGAAGATGGGACTTGTAGAAGATCACCGTTGTAGTTGCTGTCTTTATAATGGTAACTTGTTTTTCAAATTGTATGATCATAACTGGACCGCTGACTGTCACCGAAGTGATTAGGAGTAAAACCTTCGCTTTTCCCCATCAAAAGAAAGCACATCCCAGATTCAGCAGGGAGGAGGCTCCAGGGGCCAGCCACACCGGTGAGAAGGCTCTGAGGCAGCCCCCTGAGGACCTGGGAATGCTCAGCTCCAGAGCCCAAAGACATGGACCCCATGACCTCCCCACCTCCCGGGAGACACGGGAAGGCTGTGATGGGGGCCAGGGAGAGCCTCTGCAGTTTGGAGGCCATGGAGGCAGGGCCTACTTGGGACCACAGAGGGCAGCAGGAAGCCCTGAGGCTGGGCAGAGACACCCCGCTACCGGCTCCCAGCTCCTCCCTGTCACACAGCACCTGTTCTCTACAGAGGCTTCCCAGGATGGAATTCAACGCTGTTGGCTCAGCACGAGCGCCCACTTTCCTGCCTTCTTCCAAACACTGACTTGGAGCAAAATGAATCTGTGCTTCCCAAATTGCAACTCCTAAGACCCCAAATAAAGCCACCTTAATTTTCGCAGTTTCTGAATTTCCTCGGTCGATGAAGATGGAACTGGACAGACTGAACAGTGGCCACTCTGTGCGTTCCCACTGCCAGCCCTCACTCACGCGCAGCGTCAAGATTCTTTCCATTACCAAGGCCTGATGTCACTGAAAATTAGCAGCCTTCAAAAATATATATCTCTATTTTTCAATAATAACACATTAGATATTTACCAGAAGTTCATAACAACATTTACCCACGAAACTCCTGGGTCTCTACGCATAATCACTATTAGCAGCAGTTTGAAAACCAAAATATTCAGCTCATTATGTATCGAAAGTCACTGCGCTCAGAGTTAAGAAGACTGCTGGTCACTTGGTCACACTTCCTACCTTGTTCACTAAAAGGTGGCAGAAGAGTGCAGAGTTCTCCCTTCCAAGCAGCTGGAACCAGAGCGGCTGGGCAGGCCGGAGCTCCTGCTTCAGCCAAAGTTTCCCGGGCTCTGTAAGCTCCACTCCCGCCAGCTTCACCAGCAAGACACCCTGGGGCTCCTCTGAGCGGCCAGGCAGAGAAGAGTCCAGGTTAGGGCCGCTGCAAAAGCAAATTCTCCATCCAGCCACCCCACCCCCAAATTGAGGCCCCCAAACCCTGTGCCAGTCTACCAAGTTCAGGACTCCACGTTCAGGTTCACCAAGTTCTACATTCAGGCCTTCATTCAGAACAACACGAGGGTGTGTAACAGATGGCGAAATTTCAAACACCCATTCCAGCAAGCTCCAGGGCAGGCACTTAGCTTTCTTTTCAACCTTCCCCAGACTGCAGAGGCCCTTGATGGGGACTTTGGGACCACAGCCCCTTCCGGGCTCTCTCAGCAGCTTTCTGTGCCTCGAGCTCGGATGATGTACTGCCTCTCCACGGGCCCGAAAGCAACGGAGCCAAGGGACCATGGACTACTCCTCTGAAACTAAGCACCAAAATAAGCCCTCCCTCCTTGTCAAGTTTCCTGTTTGGGGTATGCTGTCACAGTGAAGGAAAGCTCACTAACACAGACCTCTGTAGGAAACACAAAACTAACTAGGCCGAAAAGTAAGATGGGAGTTAGGCTTTCCAAGGTTCCTTTAAGCACTAGAATTTTGATTCTGTGCACAGAGTTGGACAAACGGCACTATTTGTGTAAAACTGTTAACAACACTGAGCTCATGCAGCGGCAGGGCCACGGACCCCCTGACGCGGGAGGCAGGTTTCTCGTGAACAGTGCCCGCTGTCAAGCCACCCACAGCCTGGAAAGCAGGCTGCGGGTGTCTCAGCCCTGGGAGTCCCCACAGCTCTGGCAGGGCAAGACCTAAATGCAGCCATGAGCACTAAGGCACTGGGAACCCTGCTCAGAGCTGCAAAGACCACCGAACCCAGGTGGCCCCTCTGGAAAAGCACCTGCTCCAACTGTACAAGGGCTCTTTGGCCTGTTGAAAGAATCAATGTGTTGGGTATGATTAGGGCTGAAGATTCATCTTGTTTCTCTATAGTTTAATCTCAACAGAGTTTAAGGAAAAAAACTAAAATAAATAAATAAATAAAGACTTTCTTCATAAAATTAAAATAATTCTAAGATCTTTAAGTAGAACTAAATTAATTCACATGACCAATTTTACTAAGTCTCTATTAGCTAATAAGTCTTCTTCTAGTGACTGTGAATAGCAAGATAAAAAGGAGAAGGCCAGGAACAGTGGTGCATGCCTCTTATCCCAGCAGCTCGGGAGGCTGAGACAGGAGGATCCCGAGCTCAAAGCCGGTCTCAGCAACTTAGCCAGGTCCTAGGCAGTTTAGCGAGACCCTGACTCAAAATAAAAAATAAAAATGGTTTTGGATTGAGGCTCAGTGGTTAAGCCCCCCTGGGCTTCAATCCTTGGTATCTCCACTCCCCCCCCCCAAAAAAGAAAAAAGAGATAAATAGGAGAAGATTTTGCCCACCAGGGGCGTGTAGCTCAGTGGCAGATATAAACCTTAACACATAATAACTACAGGAAAGGCTGCTGCCGTTGCTTGTGTATGAACATGGGGAAGAGACCCACTGTGGGAGTTAAGAAAGCCTCACAAAGGAGCGCACAGCTCTCTGGATCCTGAAGAGCTGGCTGGAGCTCCCTAGAGGCCGGGACTCTGAGCAAGGAACCAGGCCCAGGCTCCCAGGAACGGTCTGTCTGCTGTGTGTGCGGCAGGCAGGTCTGTGTGCCTGGGGTCTCCACTGTCAAGCAGCTAGCAGGGCAAATGTGGCTCCTGCCCCACCAACCCCCCTGGTTCCCCTCACCTGTTTCCTCCCTGTGCCAGCTCAGCCTGCCCACCAAGGCCCCCAGGACTTTTCTGCCCCGGCCCCTCACAGCTCCCAGGATTGTCTTTCTTTCACCTGGCTGTTGCCAGCTTCCACCCAGACCAGGGCAAGGGCTGGAGGGCCTGGCTGGCTTCCCCGCACCGCCCAGTGGGCGCAGGCCGCAGACCCACCAGGACACAGCTGCTATGGAATGAAGGACTGGACGCCTGCAAAGACTGAGCAGCTGAACACAAAGCGAGAAGGAGGGAACCTGGCGCCAGGGAAGCAGGTCCCTCCTCAGGCCAGGTTTCAGACTCTCTCAAGGACAATGGGGGCAGTCAGGGATTAAAAGGTCATTTTCTGCATTTTACATTCACCATCGCCATTCAGCAAAACGGCACTAACCGCAACAGTCATGTGGTCTTGTTATTCCAGCTTCCTACTCACTTCTCCATGAAGGCAGAAGAGGTACAGTAATAGGAATATGTTCGATTTCCAGACCATTCTCAGCCACCCGGTGTAGCCGTCCACGGAGTTTAACATTCTTCCTTATAAATTCTACTGGGATGTCGGAAGCGCTTGTAAATTTGGACATCTGTTGATTTAGAAAGAGAAAAACACAACTTTTTATTATTTTAATTGAAAATTAAAACTGCGAAATTGTTATCTAAACATTTAACAAGACAGACTGAAAATTTTAAATTTGGTTCTTAACTTTATATTAACACTTCACCATTTATTTAATCAAAAGTGCATATAGGAATACCTGTCTGAACTCACTGCTCACTGTTTTGCTATTTAAACTACTATATAAAAGGGGCTGGAGTGGTTCCTCAGCAGTTACAGCACTTGCCCGGCATGCGCAAGGATGCAGGTTCAAACTCCAGCACCACGTACACAACAAAGTGTCAGAGCAACAAAAGCCACGTGAAAAACTCAATAAAAATTGATTCTCTCTCTCACCGTCCTTCTCTCTTTTTACATATATATATATATATAATTATATTATATATAAAAATTATATATTATATATAAAAATTTTTATATGTTTTATATATATATATATAAAAGGTCAATTGTCCATCGCTTGCATATGAAATGACAATTGATCTTTATAAAAAAAAAAGCTGCATTATTCACAATAGCTAACATGTTGAACAATCCAATATCCGTCAACAGAGGAAGGGTTGAGCAAACAAGACATACAACGAAAGAGGATAAGCCTTGAACAGGAAGGAGATTCAAACACCGAGAACATCATGCTAAGTAAAATAAGCTAAACGCAGAAAAAAAATACAGCCTGGCTCCACTTATAAGAGATACCTAGGGGGACTGGAGCGGTGGCTCAGCAGTTACAGCGCTTGCCTGGCATGCGTGAGGACGCAAGTTCGAACCCCAGCACCACGTATGCAACGAAGTGTCAGAGCAATGAAAGCCACATGAAAAACTAAACAAGATTGATTCTCTCTCTCACTGTCCCTCTCTCTTTAAAAAAGAAAAATCAAAAAAAGGGAGGGTGTATGAAGAACTCCTAGGAGACTGGAGAGTGGGAATAGGGGGAACCATCTCAGAAGCAGATCTCATTCCTCCACGAAATACCCATGTAACGCGTGAGTTCTTCTGGGGGAAACAGCAATAGGGGAAACCCAAGCTGGGCATCCATGATTCGGTATTACCCCTGGATAACTAAGTATATATACATTGGTTATTGATGGTTTGATAATGTTTTCCCCTCAATTGTATCTCTATATACATCTAACAAAAAAAATTATAGATGGAAAAAAAAGAGGTACCTATTGCAGTAAAATCAGAGAAAGAGAATACTGGCTGCCAGGAGCGGCGGTGGGGGGCAAGGGGAGTTGTTTCAGCGGGTACTGAGTTTCAGTTCTGCAAGAAGAAGAGAGTTCTGAGAGGGATGGTGGTGATCAAAACACAATGATATGAATGTACTTAATACCCCTGAACTTTCTGTACATTTAGAAGTGGTGGGTAAAATTGGGGCTGGAGCAGTGGCTCAGCAGTTACGTCACTTGCCTGGCATGCGCAAGGACACAGGTTTGAACCCTAGCATGGCATACGCAGCAGACTGTTGGAGCAACGGAAGCCACATGAAAAATTAAAAAAAAAAAAAAAAACAAACCAAAAAGCTGATTATCTCTCTCTCTCACCATCCATCTCTCCTCACTACTAAAACGTCCTCATGGGGCTGGGGCAGTGGCTCAGCAGTTCTGGCACTTTCCTGGCACGCACATGGACGTGGGTTTGAAACCCAGCACCACATACACAACAAAGTATCAGAGTAAAGAAAGCCACATGAAAAATTAAATAAAAATTGATTCTGTCTTCTCTGTTCCTCTCTCTTAAAAAAAAAAAAAAGGTTAAGATGGTAAATCATGTTACCACAATGAAGAAAAAACCCTGAAAAAATACTTGTAGATCTTGACTTATGTTATTGTTTGGATTGAGGAGTCCCCCAAAGCTCCTGTGTTAATGCAGCAGTGTTCTGAGACCAGACGAGTGGACTGTGGGAGCTGTCACCTAATCGGTCCATCCTGGCTTAAATGGCTGACTGGGTGGTAACTGCAGACAGTGGGGCCTGGCTGAAGAAGAGGGCTCACTGGGGTTGCCCTGGAGACTGCATCGTCCCTGTGACCCATTCCCCCTCCGTGCTTCCCAGTCACCATGAAGAGAGCAGCACTCCTCCTCCAAGCCCTCCCGCCATGATATTCTACCCATCCTGGGCCCAGGCAGCGGGGCAGCCACCAGGGATGGAACCCTCTGCAAGTGACCAAAACAAACTTCTCTTGTCAGGCACTGTGGTTACAGCCATGAAAAGCTGACCGATCTAACTCATCAAAGGAATCTCCACTACGTCTGTTATTAAAGCTCTGTTAAAAGAGCCAAAACGACAACAAAATAAAACCAATACAGAAAAATGCTAACTGAAAGCCTAAATTATTCAGGACCAAGGCACATAATTAAGCTGTAGAAAACACTTTTACAGATATTTCATATGGTCTGAAATGCAAATTTAGTCATTATAACATTTTAACAAACTAAATCTGGTTCTCTTTTTTCTTTCTTTCTTTTTTTTTTTTTTTGGTACTGGGGATTGAACCCAGGGATAGTACATCAATGAGCTACATCCCATCCCTTTTTATTTTGTGTTTTTTTATTTTTATTTTTTTAAAGAGAGAGTGACAGTGAGAGGGAGAAAAAGATAATCAACTTTATTTAGTTTTTTTATTGCTCTAACACTTAATTGTGTGCTGGGGTTTGAACCCAGGTCCTCACCTA
This sequence comes from Aplodontia rufa, assembly GCA_004027875.1. Lineage (NCBI taxonomy): Eukaryota > Metazoa > Chordata > Mammalia > Rodentia > Aplodontiidae > Aplodontia > Aplodontia rufa. The sequence continues at coordinate 26,175 of PVKS010018899.1, forward strand.
TGCCAGGCAAGCGCCATAACCACTGAGCCACCACTCCAGCCCCTAGCTCTTTTTATTTTTGAGACAGGGTCTCACTAAATTTCTTAGGACCTTGCTAAGTTGCTTGTTAAGGCCTCAAACTTGCAATCCTCCTGCCTTGGCCTTCCAAGTCACTGGGATTACGGGTGTGTGCCACTGTGCTGTTCGGATTCATTTTTAAGGAAATAAAGATGTACAATTACTTTCTGTAAAATCCTGTGGATTTACTTTCAAACTAAAATCTTACAATATGTCCACTGTTCTAAAATATTATTTTAAAGCTTCTGATATAAATACCAAAATGATACACCATCTAAGACAAAAAATTTAAAGTGAGAATAAACTGCTTATTGCCTTTTTCATTTTTTAACTCACCAGTCGAAGACTTCTTACAAATAACATTATTCCAGCTATGGCCATTCCAGTGCTGATGTTCTACAGAAAAAAAGATTTAATGATTAATGCTCAGTAATTATAATCTGCAACAGTGAGAGATAATCAGAAGGGTAAAGAGACTCTCCTGCCTGTGTCAAACAGTGCAAATAATGCGTAGCTTCCCAGTGCTAGCCCGTTTCTTCCCAAAACTCTGTCCACCCAGCAATCTCCTCCATCTTTTCCACATAATCTGGCCTGCACAGTAACTTGGCTGCAGTATTTCACTGGGTTCCTTGAATTGTGAAAGGCCCAATACTTCCTGTTCTACGTCCACAATCGTGAGCACAACCTTGCATCTGTGGTGAGAATTTAACTATATGGTAGAAAACTTTAACACTAAATCCTTAACATACAGTACCTTGACAAAGACATGTGGGCAAATCACTGGGGAAAACTTAGTGATGCTCTTACACTGCTTCATTTAAACTGAAGTAGATCTAGAGGACTTTAAGGGAAAGAATAGGAATATGGCAATTCCCTCAAAAAGAGTGAGAATCAAACATACCTTGTTCAACAAATATAATGAGATGCACAAGAAAAGAGAAAATATTCACAGGGGTACATTCTGTTGTGCAATCTGAATTATTTGGAGTAACTTACCCTATGTGCTAACTTAAATGTTACTCCCTCCCACAATCCTGAAGACAATTTGTGTGTATGTGTGCTGGGGATCGAGCCCAGGCCCGTGCACATGCTAAGCCCACACTACCATGAGCCTCACTCCAGCCCAGGCCCTGCACATGCTAAGCCCACACTATCACTGAGCCTCACTCCCATTCCTGAGGTCGATTTTTAATTTGAAATAACTCCTGCCTCTGTTCCCAGGGAACTGCAAGAAACAAGGCCTCACTGACATAGATACCAGATCCATTTAGGAATGCTACAGTTAGTCATCTATCACTTAATAAACGGCAGTCCAAGCACAGGGCGGGCCCAGCAGTGCACACAGACGTGGCCACACGCTGCTTGGCTGCAGAGTCATCTGCAAAGTTCAATTTACTCTATTACTGGGCATCATTTTTAATCACTCCTTCTAAACGCAATTCTGGTTCCCTCTCTACACTGGGCTCCAGGCCACCGGGTTTTCCTGATGCTCGACGCTCCGGCTCCCTCCCGCCTGCACCTCCTGGGCTTTTCCCGAGGCCAGGCCCCCAGGTCTGGGTTCTCGGCCTTCCCGGTAGCTTCGCTCACTTGCTCCAGGCTGTGCTTCGATTCCCAGCTTCAAACACTACTTACGGTTAGGCGCCCTTGTCCCTGACGTGGGACACCTACAGAAACTAACAAATATGCCACCCAGGGTAACTTTCGAAATAAACACAGTTTTCAGAGTTTTATTCTTTGGAGAAAAGAAATCATGGGAGCGTTTGATGAAATGCATCTCAGAGATGAGGACAGGCTGCACAGTCTGGGCTGATTTCCGACCCACCGAGGAGCCCGGTGCCAATTCCCCCGCAGAGCAGCAGAACCGGGCAGCAGAACCGGGCAGCAGAACCGGGCAGCAGAACCGGGCAGCAGAACCGGGCAGCAGCGGGGAGGCGCTCGCTGCTCCCTGCGCAGGTTCCACTCGCGGTTCCCACGCGTGCGGGCCGGACCCGAGTCCCTGCCCAGGGGCGCGCAGGAGCCCGGAGGCCGCTGCGAGGCTGTGCTGGCGCCCCGGCCTTCCCCTCCCGCCGGCCGCCACTCCTGGCCCGGGTCCCCGCGCCCCGGCGACATCACGGGGCCCTCCGTCCCCTCCCCGTCCTCCCGGCGCGGCGCCGCGGCACCTGGACAAGGCGCAGGTGGTCGTCCGCCCACTGCGAGACGCGCGCCACCGCGTTGGGCACCGCCGCGTCGGGCTCCGGCGGCTGTGACGTGGGTCCAGCCGGCCGCCCCGCCATGTCGCCTCCGTCCGCCGTGCGTGCTCCTGCGCGGCGACAGGGGGCGCGCGTGCGCGGGTCCCTCCCGGACCGACCCCTCCCGGGCTGCCGTGCTCCTCGCTGGCGGCAGGGGGCGCGCGCGGCCGGGTCCCCGGGCGGCCTCAACAGCGTCCGCGCCTCCCTGAGTCCCCGCATGGTGACCTCTGCGCCTTCCGCCGCCTGGAGAGCGGGCGTCCAGGCCACGCAGCGGAGGTGATGAGTTTGTGACCTCAGTTAACCCGACCGCAGGTGCTTGCCCCAAGTGCCATCAAGAAAGTGCTTACTCCCTTCCACCGCCCCCAAATACAACCGTTTGCATATTTCTTGTATTTGAATTGTGCTGGACACCGCAGATGGGACCCGTAAAAGGAAAATTGATAAATTAGACTTTGCTAAAATTTAAAGCTTTCGTTCTGTGAAAGACCCTGAGAAAAGGCATGATTAAAAGAAAAATTATACACTGGGAGAAAACACGGGCAAACCACATTTCAGATAAAGGAATCATGTTGGAATATAGAGAGCACTCCCAACACAACAGTAAAAAAGCAAAAATGCAATTAGAACAAGAACAAAAGACATGGCAGTTCACGGAAGAGAATAGGCGCATGTGGCAAAAAACCGAATAAGATGTCAATACTGTGGCAATTAGGGACACACAAATTAGAACTACACCACCACCCAACATCCATAGTTCACATTAGGGTTCACTCTCGGTACTGCACAAATGTGCAGGGACCGTATCCACCCCTAACAATACCACACCCAAAAGTTAATGCCCTAAAAATCCTCTCCCCCCATTTATCCTTCCTTCTCCCCTAATCTCCAGCAACTGCTGATCCTTTCGCTGTCTCTGCTTTTTCTGGAAAGTCATCTAGTTAGGATTGTGCGTCTGCATCCTTTTCAGGCTGGCAGCTTTCGTTGAGCAATCTGGATTTAAGATGCCTCTGTCCTTGTGGCTTGATCTCACTTCTCTAATAATTCTCCATCGTATGTACGGGCTGGACCTGTTTGTTTGCATCAACTGAAGGACATTATTTTTGAGAGAGAGAGAAGGAAAGAGAGAATCAATGGTTAAGTTTTCTTCCGGGTTTCATTTTTCCAACACTTCCTAGTGTACTTGGTGCTGGGGTTTGAACCCAAGTCCATGTGCGTGCCAGGCAAGCGCTGTAACCACTGAGCCACTGCTCTAGCCCCTACTAAAGGACACCTTGGTTGCTTCCAAGTCTTAATTATGAGTAAAGCTGCTATCCACATCTCTGTGCATCTCCTGTTGTTTCTGTTTGGTATCGAGGATATAATTCAGGGCGTGTAACCACCAAGGCACATCTCCAGCCCTTATTTTTCATTTTGAAACAGGGTCTAAGTTGCTCAGAGCCTTGCAAAATTGCTGAGGCTGACTTTGACCTTGTGATCCGCCTGCCTCAGCCTCCTGAATCGCTGGGTTTATAGGTGTGCACCACCACACCTAGCTGTGTGAGTTTTCCTGTGAACATAGATTTTCAACTCACTTGGTGAGTGCCAAGGAGCCCAAGTGTGGGCTTTCTGCCATGGAAAGACTGGGCACTAATCTTTGCCATGTGAGGACACAGCATGAGGCCCTCGTGAGACCCTGTATGCCCGCACCTCTGGTCTTCCAGAATTGTGAGAAGTAAAATTTCTATTGTTTATAAATTACCCCATCTATAGGGGTTTTTTTCCCTAAAGAGAGAATAAATTTTGTTTATTTTTCCATCTGGCCTTTGTTTCCCTGACACTCAGTTGTCTATGTGGTGCTGGGGTTGGAATCCACATCCTTGCACATGCCAGGCAAGTGCTCCAACTGCTGAGCCACCACTCCAGCCCCCATCTATAGAAAGTTATTACAGCAGCACAAATGGACTTTAGACATTATCAACCATTTCCTTAATGGGCTGTGTTTAAGTTATATCTCAGGAGTCATCAACTACACCAGAGTCATCTCGATTTGTCCTCCTGTGTTCTAGGTTTATAGTTGTTTCGCATTCGGGTTGTGATTCATTTTGAGCCAGTTTTGGTGACAAGTGTAAGGACTTTCCTATGAGGCTGTCCACTTGTTCCATCACTATTCACTGGAAAAAAAACTCTTTCTCTACTGTGTTGCCTTTTTATTTTTGTCAAAGATTAATTGACCACATTTGCGTGGGTCTAGTTTTGAGTTATTTTTTTCCCCAAGATTTTTTGTGGTACTGAGGATTGAACCCAATGGTGTTCTACGACTGAGCTACCTCTCCAGCCCTTTTTATTTTATATAGAGACAGGGTCTCATTAAGTTTCCCAGGCCCTGAACTTGGGATGCTCCTGTACCAGGGTCCCCTCACACTGTACATGGAGATGATGCCTCTAAGGGGTGATTGAGGTTAAGTGCAGTCGTGGGGTGGGGCTCTCATTCCACAGGACTGCTGTGCTTATAAGAGACCTCAGAGATGCAGACACACAAGGAAGGGTTGTGAGGGCACAGTGAAAAGGCTGCAAACCACGGAGAGGATGCGGGGAGACCCGACCCGCCACACCGAAACCCGGCACTTCCAGCCTCGAGAAGATTCCCTAGTGTGTCAGTGCTCTGGGGCATTTTGTTTTGGCAGCTGAGCAAACAAATACATTCTGGATGGTTTCTGCATACTCCATCATGATTTGACCTCAAAGGCTTCTCTTCCAGCTCAGGTCCCAAATCCAAGTAAAATATGCTCACAACCCCACAGAAATACATTTCCTTTCCATTTCCACACTGTCCTTGAAGCTTGTAATCACTGAAGAAGCCAGTACCAAAATGTTTCCAAGTGAAGAGATTCTGTAACAAAATTCCTCCGTGAAATTCTTTATAGTTCCAAATTACCCATGTATCATCTTTTTTTTTTTTTTAAGAGAGAGAATCAATTTTTACTGAGTTTTTCACGTGGCTTTCATTGCTCTGACACTTAGTTGTGTGCGTGGGTGCTGGGGTTGGAACCCGTGTACTTGCAAATGCTGGGCAAGCACTGTAACCACCAAGCCACCGCTCCAGCCCCGCATCATCTCCTTTTAAAGGAAAAAATGTCATTTATCTACCTGTCCTCCGTTTGCTCAGGTTATTAAGGACAGATTACAAACAATGGGGATGGATTCATAAGAAAAAAGTTTGGTGGCAAGTTACATCACTTGAAAGTACCAGGGGACGGTTCTAGAAAGTACCAGGGATGGTTCTAGAAAGTACCAGGGATGGTTCTAGTTAAGTACCAGGGACGGTTCTAGAAAGTACCAGGGACGGTTCTAGTTAAGTAATGTGATTTTAACACGAATTAAGGTACATTTAGCTATTACTTAATAAGAATGAAAACAAGATATTTCATTAACGTTTTATTTTTTAGAGATCGATTGTTTAACAATCATTTTGAACATTTAAATAATCCTTCATGTAAAAATCTGGAGAATTTATTCCAATATATTCCAAAACCTTAAATACTGCGTAAATATCAAAGTTTAATGAACATTTTTATTAAATTAACCAAACACAACTAAACATTTCACGTATACTCAAAACACTTAAAACAATGCAAAATGGTCAATACTAGATCTTTCAAAAATGATAATACAAATGATTGTGTGCTATGCATTTTATTCAAACCTGTACATGGGGGCAACAGTTTTATGAAGGTTCCACAATGACACTTTCAATACTATTTTTTGGTAGTATTTCCTAGTTTTTCTGGTGTGTGTGGTACTGGGGGTCAAACCCAGGGTCTTGACCATGTTACACAAAAGGTCCACCACTGAGTTACACAAACAGCTTCTTACATTAATTTTTGCAAATGTCTGCAGACAATACAGAAATTTGATAGTGGTAACATCAATGCATCAAACGTCAAATTAACTTTTTTAAATGTCTAATTTTGTTCTACTTTTACCTTTTCCTAATTTTGTAGGTACATGTAATATTTATTTCATTAACTATGGCTATAAAATGAAACTTTGTGAATATGTAAGGCCACTCCAAAGAAAATAAGAATAGGCTTTAACATTTCTATTTTGTATTAGTGACTGATTCACTGGTATCAAGTTTTAGAGATTTATGACAGTTCCCTGTGAAATATATTGATACCTTGTTCATGCCAGTCTTGGTAGTTCATTGTTCTTCACACTAAATTGTTATAAAGTTGTGTTGTCTATATTGACAATAAAAAGCTATTCAAATGCAGCAACTTTTTTTTTTCAACCATACTGGGGATTGAACCTACTGAGTTACACCCCTGCCATTTCTATATTGTGTTTGAGACAGGGTCTTGCTAAATTGCCCAGGCTGGTCTCGAACTTGTGATGGATGTCTCCCAAGTAGTTGGGATTACAAGTGTGTGCCAAGAAACCTTTTTCTAAATGAGTCAAGACATCATATGAGCTATGCAAATTAATATCGCTAATGTTTTAACATGATCTCTTTAATCACATACTTAGGCAAAACTTGAGTGTATTTATTATGAAATTTTCATTCTGTTCAACTATTTTCTCCAACACAATGTGTACTTCCCTCCCCTACAATAAGACAAACAAACCTCTTTAAAAGCAAACTTTATAATCCAATAATCAAACAAAAGTTCCTATTTGATTAAGGGAGGGTCCTATACATTCTTCTGTCCTGATACAGAACCTGCCTCCACCAGAACAGAATTCTAGGAACAAAAATAGCTCTCTCTGCCTAATATTCTACCTTGCTAACAAACTCATGGAGTAAAACCATCACCACCCTAACATCAGTTTTGACTTGTAGGAAATGGAAGTCTCAAATCAAACAGTGAAAATTAAACAGTAAAAATCAGTGAAAAATTTAGCACTGTTGGGCTGGAGCAGTGGCTCGGTGGTTATGGAGCTTGCCCGGCATGCAGAGTACCCGGGTTCAAATCCCAGCACCCACGTACACAACTGAGTGTTGGAGCAACGAAAGCCATGTGAAAAAAAACTCAATAAAAATTGATTCTCTGTCTCACTCTCTCTTAAAAAAAAAAAAGAAAAAGAAAAAATGAAAAATTTAGCACTGTAAATTCTGGCAGACAGAAACTGAAGTGGAAAGAATATGGTCTATAATAGTATTTCTTTCACACCTTCTAAGAAAATAATTATGCCTTGCTATCTAATAAAAGCATGGGTTAAAAAAAAGTCGCAGCAGTTACAATGTACAATATCACTTCTTCTGTAACTAAAACAGTTCTTCTTAGCTGGGCCAGGTGGTGCACACCTGCAATCCCAGCAACTTGGGAGACTGATGCAGGAGGACTGTCAGTTCAAAGCCAGCCTCAGAGACGTAGGAAGGCCCTAAGCAACTCAGTGAAACACTGTCTCAAAATAGAAAATACAAAGGTCTGGGGATGTGGCTCAGTGATTAAATGCCCCTGGGTTCAATCCCTGGTACCAAAAAAAAAATCTTACTAAATATGATTAAATATGTTAATCCTACTTACAATGGAATTACTGTTGAAGTTTATCTTCTTTATCTAATGCTATGATAAAATCAACTTTGGAAACCTGCATGGGCCATTCGTTCCTAGAGGACGCTTCTTCAGTTTAGCAGCACCTGTGCTTCACAGCTCCACTCCTCTTCTAGCTACTCGGGAAAAATGACTCCCCAAGACGGAAAATCGAACAGTGGTCTCATTACTACACAGCAGCATGGATGACACGGGCCACACACAGGGAAATGGCCAGGACGTAGCTTCCGCGTCCTCTCTATTAGCAATGTCTCATCTCCCATCCCATCAAGGTTCAAGTTCAGCACTACCCAGTGCAGCCACCTTCCAGTTTCCATCATAGACTCCTCTGATACTCTTTTCAAAATGCTTTAAACAATTTTATAGCTTACTTCAGTTTTATGATTGTGATTCACAATCATAGCCAACAGTCAAAGCCAAGGTTTTTACATATTTTTAGATCAGAGCCCATTCAAGATTTTAACAAAAAAATCTGTCCAGAAAAATAAAAAAATTACATTATTCAAACTTTTGTAAACAGTTCAATTCAAGGTTTCAGGGCCCTGATAACATCTCTTTAGGCTACAGACTGGAAACAAATGGATGAAATCCAACAATAGCTTTAGATTGCAGATTAGATTTAAAAAGTTTAATATAAGAGAATTCTAGAGCCAGGCTAGTGGTGCACAGCTGTAATCCCAGCAGCTTGGGAGGCTGAGGCAGGAGGATTTCAAGTTCAAAGACAGCTTCAGCAATTCAGCAAGACCCTAAGCAACTCAGGAGACCCTGTCTCAAAATAAAAGGGGTTAGGGATGTGGCTCAGTGGTTAAGTACCCCTGGATTCCATCCTCTGGTACCAAAAAAACAAAACAAAAACAGTTCTAGAGAAATCTGCTTAAATGCTAAACTTCTAGCAACTGATAAGGCAAAATTAAAATATTCACAATGGACAGAGCTTTTCAGTTTTAGTTTTAGCTAATCTTGTAAGAATTTTGAAATTCAGATGTACACAGATTGTAAACAATATACACATGGAGATACTGACATAGAGAGAGATGTTCAATCCACAATTAGCCAATCAATATATGATGCATTAACTAGAGGATTTATGTCCATAGTTAAAAGTAGAACCCATTATCAATCAATCAAAAACACACATAAAAATAAGGTAGCATTTTCAAGTACTATTAATTTACAATGAGATTCAGGTAGATCATTTTTAAATGTCATTAGTGATCAGTGTGCGCAACACAGTTGCACATAATTATTAACAAATCATTTTTGGTCTGCAAATTACCAAAAAACTACCCAAATTACCAAAGACTATAATTCAAAATAATTTTTGTTCATTTCTAGAACAAATGCAATCAATTGCTTTCACCTTATAAAGGCTTAAGATGTTTTAAAACACCAAGTTACTAAAAATGCAGACTTAAAACTATGAAAGCATGTGTAATGTGAAACAATATGAATAGAAAGAAATCTGAGTTTCTTAATCCAAAAATTAAAAATCAAAATACATTTCACATGTGATAGTTAAGTGGACTTTTTCTTTATTCAAGTAACCATTTTAATTATAATACATAATAATGGACAACCATGTCACAAAGTACTGTAGTCCATGGCTTGGTGTAGCCTCCATGCCAATAGGCGAGTATTTTCCCAGGTGATTCTTCAGATGTGACTCTGATGCCCAAAACGGACTTTCCAACAGCAACGCATGCATTGAAGAGACCACCAAGCCTATCTTTCTTCAGTGTGTGCTGTTTTATCCCACCCAGCTTATATTCCATTATAAAAACCCCCTCTAAAATTCAACGTGTTATAAAATTAACAAAATCAGGAGTTAGTATATATTTTCCCACAGATTGAATTATCAAGATTAATAGCTCAATCCCTTTTGCCTAACTTTTGGAGAAATTTTGTAGTTTCTAAAGAGTCAAGTTAGTGATTTCCAATCTATGGGTGCACCTGATAGACTGGAAATCACTAATGTGCTGAAGTTTAATTCTTCTGGAATAGCAACTCTCCACTAGAAACCACAAGTCATAAAAGTTTTAATAAATGAATGCAGTGCTTGCTTTGGCATAAAGTAATGAGATCTTTTTCATCAGTAAAGTGCTTCACTACCACATTATTTAATTTGTCAAAGGCACAAAATGTCTGTCTCTTTAAAATATATTACTCATTTGAATTTAACTTAATGGAAAGTCTTACTGCTTTTTCCCCTCTTGGTAATAAAAGAAAACTACTTGAATAATAACATTTAATTTTTATTTCCAAAATGTCGCCATGAACATACACACAAGACTAGACTTGATCCCCTCATTAGCTGTCAATGTGCCACGAGCACGTGTGACAAACAAAAACACAAGGAACCTTCAGGGTAAAGGGTAACAAGGAATCAGAATATTTCCCAAAAAAACAGGGTAGGGGCAGGAAATCAATAAATTAAAAATCAGAGCTTTCATTTTATAAAAAATAATTTGAATAATCTTATAAATCTTTAATGCTTACAAAAGCAGGAAATACATTTAAAATAGTCTTTTTAACACAGATTCATTTGAACAATGTGGTTATGGTTAAAAAAAAAAAAAACTAAGTTATATTTCAGTATTCTACATTCTCTTTCCGAAAGTTCCACATAAAACTTATCCAATTTATAATTCAAACAAAGATTTTAACTGCCAACAAGGTCAGACTAGTTGTACTTAGACCTGAAGGTCTATACGGAGGCTTTAGCTCGATGGTACCAACAGCAACACTGGACTGTGTGGTTTCCACCAATGCCTAATGCACCGAAGCCTAAAACATGCTTTGGTCGGTAAATTAAAAAGACATAAATCAGATACAAAGGCCAGAACAGTTGTTTCAGAACCAATTTCCTGACCTTAAGAAAACTTTAAATACATTGAAAAGACAAGGAAAAAATATGATTAAACATACAAAAAGGTTACCACTTTGCAACATTTGGCATTTTATATTAATAATCTCCTTGCTTAAAATAATAGTCTATATTCCTGTGCACTGATTATCATAGCTCTCTGAATTAAAACTACACTACGGTTACCTTCTAGAATGTCCAACAGAATATGCATTAATTGCCCCTTTTGCACTTCCATGAAGATGGTCCTTCATCCTGTAACTTTTTAAATCTTGGACCAAGAAACAACCACCAAGAAAATCCAATGAGAACACAAATAATGGATTCCACATAATAACCATCCAGTGCTGTGACACATGAGCCACCAAGTTTTTTGCAAAGCTATTAAAAAAGAAAAAAGAATGAGTGTTATAATGTCAAAACGGAAGGTATCCAGTAATTAAAGTTTCTACTTTCTAATTTAGGGGATTAATCAAAATACATTTTTTGTTGAGAACATTTCAATATTTCACTCACTTCAAATGACAAAATATGCTAATTTATCTTAATCTCTTATACTGTTATAGCAACAGCCAATAGAATTTTCCCTTTCTTATTGGTATAAAGCTTAGCAATCACTTACGCATTTATTCAGCATCATGGGGCGGGAAAGAGAGACTGTCCCTTCTTTGCTCAGAAGCATTTTTAAGTGAGCTAGTGTAGCTGAGAGAAATTCTTATAACCCTCAGTTGTAATGGTGAAAAATGGGCAATTTTCTATTTGTGTTTTCTAGAAACTATAGGCAAATATGATTTAAAAAAAAAAAAGATGTAGCACTCCTAGAGGCAAACACAAAAGTTATATCTTAATATGAGTCTGCTATTTTCTAAAATTAAAACATACTTACCTCAACAGCATCAGGCGTTCGACAATTCTGGTTTGATGCTCCTACGCACTCCTTCACTGTGAGGGGATCCACCAGCCACAGAGCCACTGTAGAGGGCCAGTTTCCTCCCAAGTTGGACACAGTGTTTAAGAGGGTCATGTATGTGCCTCCAATAAGGGGATCACTAACCTTTGCATTGAAAGCCATTATAGAAACATACATGCTGTACAAGGTTACCTACAAGAGAAACGTGGAACATTTTAGTATGATCAGACATTTTCTTTTTTGATGCTAAAGGCCTAACACAAGCAAAGCCCGTGCTCTACCTATGATTTTACTTATGATGCTATGCTTTAAATTACGAACATCAAAACAGGGCTAAAGCAGTGGCTTAGCGGTTGCAACACTTGCCTGGCATGAAGGAGGACACAGATTCAAACTCCAGCACCACGTATAACTAAGTGTCCCAGCAACAAAAGCCAAATAAAAAACTAAACAAAATTGATTCTCTCTCTTTCTCTCTCAGTGTCTCCCTCTCTTAAAAAAAAAAAAAAAGGGTGGGGGATGGAGCAGTGCCTCAGCGGTTATGGTGCTTGCCTGGTATGCAGAAGGATGCAAGTTCAAACCCCAGTACCACGTACACAACAAAGTGTCAGAGCAACAAAAGCCACATGAAAAACTAAATAAAACTGATTCTTTCTCTCTCTCTCGCTGTCCCTATCTCTAAATAAATAAATAATAAATAATAAAGAACATCCAAATAGGACTAGGGCTATGACTCGGTGGTAGAGTGCTTGGCCAGCACATGCGAAGACCCCGAGTTCCACACACAGCAGGAACAGAGACCACTGAAACCATGATCCTGAAAAATGATTCTCATATTTATTGAACTCAAGTCAACAAACATTTATCATGCCTGGATTTAAATTATGGAAACACAAAGACAAATAACAGTCCTTCTGTGCCTGAAGAAGCTATGGTGGGCTGGAAAACGGGAAGACAGCTACGCACACCAGGAGGCCAACTGAGAAAGGGACAGGTGTGCTGGCACTGAAGGATGCACACAGCAGAATGCAAAATGCCATTTTTGTATTGTACCTATACATATTATATATGTACATACTTACGTGCATGCATGTATTATACATGTAAACATTAAAAGAAACCTGAATCTATGATTTTTTTATCCTATACATACATAGAAGAAAAATAACGTTTCAAAATTTATGTGACAGAGCTAGGCACAATGGCACACACTGTAATCCCAGCTGCTTGGGAGACTGAGGCAGGAGGATCATAAGTTTAAAGCCAGCCTCAGCAATTTAGCAAGACCCCTCATCTCAAAAACAATAAATAAATAAAAACAGGCTGGGGATGTGACTTAGTGGTTAAGTGCCCCTGGGTTCAATCCCTGTAACAACAACAAAAAAGAATGAATAAAAAAATATATTTTTTTTTAAAGAGAGGGAGGGAGGGAGGGAGAGGGGGGAGAGAGAGAGAGAATCAACTTTATTTAGTTTTTCATCTGGTTTTCTTTGCTCCAACTCTTTTTTTTTTTTTTTTAATAAAGAGAGAGGGACAGTGAGAGAGACAGAGAAAGAGAGAA
>PVKS010018900.1:0-39259 GCA_004027875.1 Aplodontia rufa
TTGCCTCCTTGGTGAAGACCTGATCCTACTCCACCATACCTTCCAGAGGCTTCAGGAGCTCAGGTAACCGTGTTTTCCACATGTCTACCAAGTTTGGGTGAATTAATTCAGGCAATATCTTCAAAAGTCCTATTGCACCAACTCCACGTAATATCCCTAGACTGGCAAGCATAGATATTACCTGAAGAATGGAAAAGAGAAGTACTCAACAATTTTAGAGGCATTTAAAAGATTCACCTATCTTTTTCTTTTTTTGTAAATTGTTCCAGATTCCCTTGATTCCTAAGTTGGATAACTGTTTAACAATTCATCAAAGTTCTTACTTACTCTAAAGCAAAGATAATACTTAGATGATCTTTTTCTCATTTTTCCCCCTGATGATAAAGATGGGAAAAACAAAACAAAACAAAACATTGAAATCATCCCTGCTGGCCACCCTGACTTAAAAAAAAAAAAAAAAAGATAAAAGATAAATGGGAAGAACCAACATTTATATTTATTTATTAAATAAATGAATGTGGAATGGTGCTTGAGTAAATGATATATTGATACATATGTGGTCAAAGAGAGAGAAGGGAATTCCATACAATAGATATGGAATTTGTTTGATGGTGCTTATGGATGAGATTCAGTCTATGGGTATGATAAAGCCATAACAGACATTTCAGAGTAAGAAGACAATCTCACCAGTAATATTCATGTCATTAGTATAGCAGAAAATCTATTATCTGGATCACTTTAGTGTTTGTTTTGGTTTGGAGTGTCTATGTAATTTGTCTTTGTTTTGCTTTGTTTATTTGAGAAAAGGTCTCACTCTGTTGCCTAGGATTGCCTTGAGTTTCTGATCCTGTTGCCTCAACCTCCTGGGGAGCTGAGATTACAGGTGTGTACCATTATGCCTGACTTCTATGCAGTTTCTGTTAGCATTATATTTTGAACTGAATTATCCATGTCAACTTAAATTCATCCTACATTGGGTCTTTGAAACTCACTCACCAGAAGTCTGGCCAGTAGCTGCTGTGCTGAAGGAAGTTTCACTGGAAAGAGAAAGCAATTTTCATCATAACTGTAGGGGCTAGAGAAATTCAGACTGGGGTTGGGTATAAGATCAGAGCACAGAAGCCTTTCTGGAAATGAGTCTCTCCTAATAGCAAAGCTTGGCTTTGTTTCTGAATGTACCAACCAGCTCCTGTAGAGATGACAAGCGCTGTTGACTCCTGCGCACTATACTTCTTCCTCTCTTCTGCCATGATCAGGATTCTGATGATGTTGAATAGGTGGTCCAGGGTTCCAGTATATTCTTCAGGCACCACAAAAGTCAGGATTCTTGGCCATAGCACCTGTGGAAAACACAGGGCAAGGTGCAAGGATTACTTACCCTTTTCTATGACTTCTCCCAGATCCTCACTGAGGTTTCCTTTAGATTCAGAAACTTTAATTGGTTGTCATTTCACTGCTCAGTCAGGTCAAAATGAAATCATTAAGTTAAATAATGCACAACACATTTATTTTCGAGTGCTAGTTGTAAATGTTGAGGTGTCGGTCAAGGGTTATCTGGGGTTGTTATTGGAATTTGGGGCAGGACAATTCCTCATTGTTAAAGATGGTTGCAGGCCCTGCAGGAAGTCTAGTCTCCCAGGGCCCCGTTTGCCAAGAGCCCCCATTTCTCTTGTTGGTATGACAACCAAAAATGCCCATGTTATTTCCCCAGACTGCTCCAACTGAGAGCACTTGGGAGAGAACAGGGAATGGGCTCTGATTTTCCTGCTCTGGAATAGCTGTAGTGTGTTTAAACAGTGTTTCATCCCCCATCTCCCTACCCTCCCTCACCCCAGGAAAACTGCCTTGTCTTAATGGTGACCTTGCTATCAGCTTGGACTCGTCCCTCTTTCTTGTCTTCTGTACCTAATTACCAAGCAGAGACCTTTCCACTGTACGATCTCTCATGCCCTTCCATGTTTCATTCCTACTGTCCTGGCACTACTGCTATTCCTGTGAGTTGTCTGGTCTGTTTTATAGTCTCTACTCTAAACCCACTCTTATCTTGGTCCACTGGTTTTTTACAGTTATCATTTTTAATGCTCAGGCTTTGGTTAAAATTTTCATTGGTTCATTAAGCACAATATAGGAGTTTGGCATTCTATGCCCTTTAGAGTCTGGGCACTACCATTGCTTGTGGATTCAAAGGTTTCAGTCTTTAGGATACATTAGAAATACTGGAATGCATTTGATTGCAAACTCATGGGCTCCATGCTCAGATATGTTGATTTGGCATGTCCAGGCTGTGGCCTGGAAATCTCTATTTTCTACGAATACTCCAGATAACTCAACCATACACCATCCTAGATGAAGCCTCTGATCCATGTATATTGGGTGGTCAGTCATCTCCTTAGATGTGCTATGTACTTCTGACTGTGAAAATCCTTTCTCAGACTATTTTGCTTAAGAAAAATACAGGTTCCAAGGCTCCTCTCCTTAGACTCAGATTAATTAGTTCTCAGTAAGGCCTGAGTATGGGTGTTTCTAGCAACTTCTTAGACAAACAGGGCAAGTTTGGTGTTTATTGCATAATTAACTACCACTTACTACTTAATTCTGTCACGTTAGGGATGCATATGTTAAGGAGCTTATAAACTGTCATGTGTTATTCAGATATAAGTAGATGCTATTAATTATTTTAACTCTTCAGTTGATTGATACAACTTCTGATTTTGAGAAAACACTACATGCTGAGCACAGCAATACACTTCCTCTAGTCATAGCATCAAAAAGCTGATGGTGCAAACTGCTATCCTTCATCCTGAGTGGGTAGATATTTGGGAAAATGACCAAAATAACTGTAGGTGGTGATGAAGGAGCCCTTACCTGAGGCATTCCAATGACCAGTGGGTCCAGGCTTTTTAGGACCATGAGGCTCGTTTCTTGTACAGATTTCTCCCCCTTTTCATCCTCTAGGGAATTAGCTTTTACTGGTTTCTCCTTTAAGAAAGATGAAACAAGTGACAATAAGCCCTAATTTTGGTCCCTCTTATTTGGATGTGTTCTCAGACTCTGGAGTGGAGGAGGTTGTTACTCAGGATCTCTGGAACCTGATGACATTGGTCTCCAATGTCCTATGCCTGTTTGAAGAGGACCCTGGGAGGAATGGATTGGATAATGCACCCCTGGCTAAAATAAAAAAATTAAAATTATGAGGATCTTTGAGTAGAGGATATACCTCCTCTTTCTCTCCAGCCTTTTCCATTCTCTCCAAGATAAAAAATTTCAAAGCTCTGCTTCCTAAAGAAGTGAGTTGCAATTTTAGTTGTGACTTCTTCCTAAGATTGCTGAGATTTTACACACAATTTTTCCTCTACAATAAGCTAACCCCAGTTATTATGGTCTGAATGACTATTTCCCCCAAATTCATGTTGACATCCTAACCCTCATGGTGATGGTATGAGGAGTGGCCTAGGGAAGGTGATTAGGTCATGACAGCAGAGCTTATTTATATGAAATTGGTGGCCATGTGAAGGTGACCTCAGTGGGCCAGGTAGCTCTCCATTATGTGTGGACACAGGGAAGAGGCACCATTTGTGAGGAAGCAAGCCCTCACCAGACACTGAATCATGGACTTCTCAGCATTCAGAACTGTGAAAAAATAAATGTTCATAAGCCACCTAGTCTATGGTATTTTTTGCCTTAGCTGCCAAATGGAGCAAGATACCAGCGCAGTAGGCATCACTATCTCTTGTATTCTTAAAAACAATCCATTCTCTCTGTCCTTCTCCAAACTATCCCTGTCCTTTGCTTTTGGACACTGGTTGCCTCCTCAGAGACAACAAATTCAACACATTTCTTTTGCTTATTGATACAAGTGAAAGGGAACTGAGAGGACCAGAGGCTGAGAAAAATTACTAGTAACAGTGATCATAATAAAATACCACCTTGAAGTCAATTATTTAATAGAGGCTGGTCATTTTTTTTTTAAAGAAAGAGGGGAAAGAGAGTGAGAGAGACAGAGAGAGAGAAAGAGAGAAGCAATCTTTTTATTTAGTTTTTCATGTGACTTTCATTCCTCAGACACTTGATTGTGTATGTGGTCCTGAGGTTTGAACTTGCATCCTTGTGTTTGCCAGGCAAGTTCCATAACCACTTAGCTACTGCTCCAGCCCCCACCCAGTCATTTTTTTCTGTTTATTTTGTTGGTTAAACATGGTCTTAGAATTAGGAGGGATTCATCATCAAACAATCAAGAACAAAAGTATAATGACAGAACAAGCCAAGGCTGCTGCCATTCCGTGGTTTTCCCCCTTGGGTTCTCCATGGTTCCATATTTCCCCCTACTTAAATCCCAAGTTAATTGGACTTCTCATGGAAGTTGGGGGTTCCCCTCTGATTAGATTCCCCCATACTACCTCCCTCCAGTCTCTTTGATGTCCTTCCTATTCCCTTCCACCCTCCCTGCCCCCCTTACTACATCCCCCAGCATCTCAGGCAAGGTTCCCCACGTGGGTAAAAATTCAAACAGGTTGAGGTAATTGTTAGGTTAGCCATCTATCATACTGTTTCTGTTTGTTCTAGCTTCAACAAATGAGAGAAAACATTCGGCCCTGAGATTGGGATACTTCACTTAGCATATTTTTTTCCATATCCATTCATTTGGTTGCAAATGCCATAATATCATTTTCTCCAATAGCTGAGTAGTAAGTATTCCATTGAATATATGTACCAAAGTTTTTGAATTCACTCATCAAGTGAGGGGCATCTGGATTGGTTCCATAGTCTAGCTATAGTAAGTTGAGCTGCTATAAACATTGAAGAAGGTGTATCTCAATACTATGCTGATATTAGCTCTTTTGGGAACATACTCAGGAGTGAGATAACTGGGTCAAACGGCAGTTCCAGCCCTAATTTTTTAAGGAGTCTCCACACTGCTTTCCAGAATGGCTGCACCAGTTTGCAGACCCACCAGCAATGTAACAGTGTTCCTCTTTTCCCACATCCTCTCCAGCATCTGTCATTGTTCGTATTCTTCATTTTTGCCACTCTGTCTGGAGTGAGGTGGAATCTCAGTGAAGTTTTGATTTGCATTTCTCTTATTGCTAGTGATATAGAGAATTTTCTCATATGTTTTTGGGGTTTTTTAACTTCCTTCACTGAGAAATTTCTATTTAGTTCTGTAGCCCATCTATTGATTGGATTATTTGTGATTTTGGTGTTTAGTTTTTGGAGTTCTTTTTGTATTCTGGATATTAGCCCTCTGCCTGAGGTGTAGCAGGCAAAAATTTTCTCCCATTCTGTAGGTTCTCTCTTGAGACTCTTGACTAAATCTTTAGCTGTGCAAAAAGCTTTTTAGTTTAATTGCATCCCATGCATTTATTCTTGATTTTACTGCTTGAGCCATGGGAGTTTTGTTAAGGAAGGCGGCACCGACTCCTATGTCCTGTAGTGTTGATCCTACTTCTTTTTCAAGTAAATTTAAAGTTGCTGGCTTAACATGCAGTTCTTTGAATCATTTTGATTTAATTTTTGTGCAGGGTGAAAGGTAAGGATCCAATTTCAGTTGTCTACATATGGCTGTCCAATTTGTCCAACACTGTTTGTTGAACAGGCTATCTTTCTTCCACACTATGCTTTTGCCCCCTTTATCAAATATCAGATAGTTAATGGTATGAGGGTTTGTCTCAGAATCCTCTGTTCTATTCCATTGGTCTTCAATTCTGTTTTGTTACCAATACCATGCTGTTTTTGTCACTATGGCCCTGTAGTCTTTCTTCATTGAGCATAATGTTGGCTATGGGTCTCTCATAAATGAATCTTATATAGTTAAAATATCTTCCCTTGATCCCTATCCTCCCCAGAATTTTGAGCATAAAAGTGTGTTGAATTTTATCAAAGGCCTTTTCTGCATTGATTGAGATGATTATATGATTTTTATTCTTAATTCTGTGTAAGTGGTGAATTACATTTATTGATTTGCAAATGTTGAACAAGCCCTGTTTTCCTGGAATGAAGCCCACTTGATCACGATGTATTATCTTTTTAATCTACTTTTGGATCTGATTAGTTAGAATTTTATTAAGGATTTTTGCATCTATGTTCATCAGAGAAATTGGTCTGTTGTTCTCTTGATGAGTCTTTGTTAGATTTTGGTATCAGTGTTATATTTGCTTCATAAAAAGTGTTTGATAGTACTCCGACCCTTCCAATTTCATCGAAAAGCTTATAGAAGATCAGTGTTAATTCTTCTGTAAAAATTTGGTAGAATTCTGCCGTGAATCCTTTGGGTCCAGAGCTTTTATTTTTTTTTGGAAGGCCTTTGATTGCAGCTTCGGTTTCGGTACCTGAAATAGATTGGTTTAGATTTTCACTTCTTCAGGTGTTAATCTGGGGGTGTCGTATGTGGCCAAGTATCTGTCCATATCTTACAGATTATTAAACTTGGCATAGTATACATTTTCAAAATAATTTCTGATAATCTTCTGGATTTTGGTTGAGTCTGTGGTGACATCTCCATTTTCGTCTTTGATTTTGTTGATTTGTTTCACTTCATTCTTCTTTTTGGTGAGGTTGGCAAGGGTCTGTTGATCTTATTTATATTTTCAAAGAACTAACTCTTTGTTTTGTTGATAATTTGCATTGTATTTCTGTTTTCAGTTTCAATGATTTCAGCTATGATTTTAATTATTTCCTGTCTTCTATTAACTTTTGGGTTGGATTGTTCCTCTTTTTGTAGGAGTTTGAGTTGGAGCATAAGACTATTTATTTGGGATTTTTCCTGATTTTGATGTATGGTCTCAGTACTTTAAATTTACCTCTTATGAATGCTTTCATACTATCCCAGAGATTTCGATGTACTTTCATCATTATCATTGATTTCCAAGAATTTCTTGATTTCTGATCTCATTTGGTCTTTTATCCATTCTTCATTTAAGAGGGTATTATTGAATTTCCAAGTATTAGAGTAGCTTCTGTTTTTCTTATTGTTGATTGCTGAGATCATGGCATTGTGGTCTGACAGGATACATGGGACTATATCAATTTTTCTGTATTTGTTAAGGTTAGCTCTGTGGACTAGGATGTGGTCTATTTTAGAAAAGAATCCATGAGTTGCTGAGAAGAAGGTAAATTTGGCCGATTTAGGATGGAATATTCTGTAGTTGTCTGTTAAGCACAATTGGTTAATAGAGTTGTTCAGATTGGAGATATCTTTGTTGATTTTTTGCTTCAATGATCTGTCCAATGTTGATAATGGTGTATTGAAGTCCCCCAGTATTATTGTGTTGAGATCAATGAGGGGTTTAATTTCTTGGATATTTTTTCCATATATCTGAGGGAGTTGTGATTGGGGGCATAAATGGTAATTATAGTTATGTCTTCTTGGTGAATTGTGCCTTCTAGTATGATGTAGTGTCCATCTTAGTCCTTTCTGAGTAGTTTTGGATCAAAGATAACTTTATCAGATACTAGGATCACCACACCAGCTTGTGTTTTTGGACCACAGGCCTGATAGACATTTTGCCAACCTTTCACCTTCAGTTGGTGTCTATTTTTGAGGGTAAAGTGTGTCTCCTGTAGACAACATATTGTTGGATTTTGTTTTTTGATCCAGTAAACTAATCTGTGTCTTTTAATTGTGGCATTGAGACCATTCACATTCAGAGTTAGAATAGATATGGGGATCAGAGTCCAAGACTTTGTGATTGTTGCTGTGTTTTGCACCATCTTGGGTCTCTTTTGGTGTATATTGTGATTATAGACACTCTCCTGTTTAAGTGTTTAGATAATTATTGGTGTGTTCTTCTGAATGAAGAATATCCTTGAGAATATTCTGTAGTGCAGGGTTTGTGTTCCTGTATCTTGATGGCTTGAATTTATCATTGAAGTATTTAATTTCTCCGCCACATTTAAAGTTGAGTTTTGCAGGGTATTTTATTTTTGTCTGAATATTGTTCTCTTTCAAGTTTTTAAAAATACTGTTCCAAGATCTTCTGGCCTTCACTGTCTGATGTGAAAAATCCATAGTGATTCTAAGTGGTCTGCCTCTGAACGTGATTTGGGGCTTCATCCTAGCTGCTTTTAGAATTCACTCTTTAGTTTCTCTATTAATCATTTTATTTATGATATGTCTTGGTGAGTTCCTCATTTGGTTAGATCTTTTTGGTGTCCTATAGGCATCTTGAATTTGGTATTCTGGGTCAATCCTGATATGAGGAAAGTTCTCCTTGATAATTTCACTTAATATATTCTTAATGCACTGTGTTTGTTGTTTGATGTTTTCTTCCAGCCCAAATACTCTCAGGTTGTTTCTTCTCATCTCATCAAATATTATTTGGAAGTTCTGGTCATGGACTATAAATTGCTTTTCTTGTCTGTCCTCCTTGAATTCAATTGCTCAACCTGTCTTCGTTATATGATGTACGTTCTTCAAGAGCTGAGATTCTATTTTCTGTTAAGTTTAGTCTGGTGTTAGTATCTTCTAGTGAGGATTTGATTTGGTTGACAGTATTTTTCAATTCTGATAGCTCTGCTACATCTCTCTTCAGAATGTCTAACTCTTTATAAATATGGTCTTTCGTTTCATGGAATTGTTCCCTTATTTCCTTATAAAAGTTGTCTCTTGAAACTGATCTCTGATCTCTTTCATTAATTCTTCTTTCAACTCTGTGATTGAGTTACTAATCATAGTGTTGATATATTTTTCTAGGTTTTTATCTAGGATCCCAACCATGAAGTCTTTGAATGGGGAGCTGTGAGGTTGAGAATGGTAGTTATTTTTCCTTTTCCTCATTTTCAGATAGAGAGGTTGTGGCTTGAAGACCAACAGTGAGTATTACTCTTGTAAGGCTTATTGGAGTTTCTTATGCCTTTGCTTCATTGGGCTGATGTGCTACTTGGGAAGCACAGATCAACAGCTGCCAGTCTGGTGAATCAAGAACTGTGAGCGTATAGGTGCATATACTAGACAGTTTCAACTAAAACAGTTATAATGGTGATTAGCACCTATAGGAGCATTTTTCTTCTATGAGAGCTCTCACAATATGTTAAGATAGCCAGCGAGTACCTGTCTTCAAGAATGACCTTCACTTCAGTTAGCAGGGCCTCTGTAGATGGGAGGAAGTACAATATAGAAATCTAAGGAAGTGAGGTATGGAGGTAGTGTGGAACTTGTGACTTAGAATAAAGAACTAGAAGGTGTTAGCATGAAGTCAGCTATTCAATTAGGAATAAGGAAAAGATAGAAATGGGATGTGAGTAGGGTAAAGGCTTTGAGTGAGGAAGAGAGAGAACAGCATATGGTTTACTAATTGAAAGGGTACAGGGAAGAAGAGGTTAATGTGAGGCATGGTTCTCTTTGACCCAAGGAGACTGAGAGCTAGTTTATTATCTTAACCAATTATGGATAGTGAGAAAGTGAAGGAGTTATAGGATCTGCTGGAGAAAGAAGAAGAACAACAAAGAAATGAAAAAAGAGAAAGGAATAAAATTAAAAGAAAGGAAAGAAAAAACAGATCCAAGGGGAAGCAGGGATAGCTGGGGTAAAATATAGGAGGCATAAAAGAGATAATAATAAGATTTTGGTAAATGCATAAGCATAGAAGCTTGCATAGGTAAATTATGCAGGTCAGGCACAATATACTTTAGATACTAAATGTGCTGACCAGAATCACTCTTCTCAGGTCAAAGGACAAGAATAGACATGATAGACAGAGACAGAAGGGAAGAGGAGAGAAGGTGGAGAGAAAAGAAGAAAATATGAAATGAAGAAACAAACCAAGACAAAAACAGATACAAAAAATAATAATAAAGAATACAGAAGGAGAGAGAAAAAAACCAGACAACAAAAGAATAGGGAAACAAAAACAGCTAGTATTTTTATATGTCCATGAACCAATCAACATTTCCAGTTATTGCACCAATACACATCAAGAACAGGAAAAAAAGAAGAAAGAAAAAGAAAACAATGGAAAAAATATGCACATGTATATCCAAAATCAGATAAAAAGTAAAAAATTCTTAATGAAAACTTGGAATTATAGACAGTAAGAGTATCTCTGAGCCCTTTGGGAGGGGTTGTTCACTGTCCTTCTGGGTTTCAATATCAAGGTCTCTCAGTCTGTAATTATGTGATCTCAGGAAGAGGACGGGGATGTCCTCAGTCTCCTGGGATTTCTAGGAGGGGATTCCAATGAAGAGGTCTGATTCTGGAATGCCCTGAACTTTGCCAGCCTCCCAGGGGAGCTGAAAGTCAGAAGTCTTAAGGCTTTATGAGCTTAATGAACAGGGAGTGTGAGATGTTTTCTATTCTCCCCTGCTGGAAATTGCAGACACTGTCTCTTGTGGCAGAAGACTCAGAACCTTTATCTTGTCACGTGATCCTTCTGGCTGGGGTGAGGGTGGAGAAGGCTTAGAAATGCTCCCCTTTACTCCACAAATCCAAGTCCCCCTAAGAAAGTTGGAGACTGGGTCTGTCCAAAGCCTTCTCTTCCCGGTTCAGTCTGTGATCAGTGACCATCTCCTGATGCAGCTTTCAGAGCCTGCTCTGAAGACTCACAGAGAGTGCCAGAGAGTGGCTGTCCCACCAGGCAGCCGGCTCGCTAGGCATCTCTGTGGGTAGCTTCCAAAGACAGTTCTCGCCAGACGCAGGGTATGTGCTGGTTGGGTGTCTGCAAATGTGCTCTCCCAATGTTCTGTTTTTATAAAGCACGGGTTCCCAGCAGCGATTTGGTCGCTGACTCCTCCCCTGCTCCCCATCCGTGGAATGTAAACAAAGACAGCAAAGCTGCTGGAGGACTGAAAAAATCTCTTTTTTTTCCACACGTTTCTCACAGGTCTCTGTTCCTGAAAAATACTACACAAACTAGCACTGGGATTTCAAAAAGTCCCCAAAATGCACCTTGAAAAACTGAAGATAAGCTGGGATTTTCCCAATCAGTCTCAGAGCCTCAGGAAAACCCACCTCCCTTCAGCTCGCCATCTTCCTCCCTCCCCCCAGTCATTTTTTTAGAGCCCAGTTTTGTGTAACTGGTATGAAGCCCTTCATACCAGTTTCCTGTTAGACCTTGCAAACTGGGAGAAGATGTAATCAATCAAGGGCCATCCTTCCCGAGCTTCAATGTAGCACTTCTCACACATGGTTTCGATGAGGTGAAGGGTGGAATTCCTCACCTAGAGCAGGAACAAGGCAATAGCAATATTATAATATGTTTGGAAGAATGAAAATGTATCTTACAACTTTCATGAGTCATTCAAAGGTGGGAACTTTTTCAAAAGAGAACATAAATAGAACCATGTTACAATAAATAGATGCAGTAGGTAGTGAACTACAGAGTCACTGGAAATGTTCTCTTTAATCAAAATCTTTCTCCCTACCCCTCTAAGACATATTCTCTGTTGGAAAATGTTGGAAAAAATTTGGTCTAAAACACTGCCTCACTTTAAATATATTCAAGGTAGAATGTTGAACTACAGGTCCTGAATGGCTTATTCACAATTATAAAGTGCAACAAATGTAGTGAGGATATGTGTGCATCTTATTGCAGAAACATCAATAGATCTGATTCTGGATTACTATCACAAAGTTTGAAAAACTTTTTTTTAATTAAGAAATTTAGTTATTGTTCAATCACAAATGTATATAAAGCAGCAATATGATTTACCGCTAAGATTCCTCCCTATTCTCCCTCCCTTTCCCCTTCCTCACCTGCCCCCTCCCCTCTCCTTCCCGATACATATCTATGATTGCCCTGGATTTTGTGTTGCTATGCCTTTATTGGGTCTAATACATGAGATTGACTACCTTTCACACAGGCCTGGGTTTAGCTCCACTGAAGAACTTTTGAGTTCAGAAATATATCTAGCCCTCAGAATTAGAGTGAGCAAGTGATTATAAATTTGCACTATAGCATTTTTAGTAAATTTGGTTTAAATTTGTTTATTTGCTTCCCTGGAGGACAGAAAGCTAAGACCTAATTATTTAATGAATGGGTCTTTTACTGTGAGGTGAGATGTAAAAAATAATTTTTAACAGAGAAGCAGGACTTCTCAATGTTCAACACACAAGACACCAGTTACACCACATAATAGGGCAAAAAAGCACATATTTTTCTTTTTGCCTGGGGAGCAGGCCTTTGAATGAATCCATGCTCTTTTATTCTATTCCAAATTTTTTCATAAATCTTTTATTGGCTTGGTTCATTACTGTAATTTACACACAGGTACATATATATGTATGTATATAAACACATATGTATAAAAGTGAAGTGGTATATATTTATGTGTGCACATATATTTCACTCCATTATTATTTATTGCAAAGGTTTTGTTATTTTAAATACAGCTGCTGACGACCCATGCCTTTTAGAAGAATTTTCTCCTCTCTTTTCCCCCTTAGGCAAAGGGTTTATTCCCAAAGTATAGGTTTCATACAAAGATTATAATAACTGCTAATTTTCTTGATTTCTCTCAGCATTAATTCTGTATTTTCTGACAATGAATACTTGAATCAAATAATCAGCAAATATTGGGCAATCTACTATGTGCCAGACTTGCTTTTAATGATCTAAACTAAGAATAAGATTCAGATTTTTTCTCAGGGGGGGAATTGGGGTAAAACCCACTATCTCTATAATTAACATTTATTTTTAAACTATCTGGAGAGCTTTGACATAGTGCTGTTCTTGGCAAGAGTCCACCGAGAGGCCCTTGAACTGTCTGTATTTTAGTTTTCTACTTTATGGAATTTATCTTTCTGGTACTGAATTATTTTAAAAGTGAAATTAATTATTGAGTTCTTTATGCATCAGTCTTGCAATTGATTCTTAAGGAATCAAGGTTATATCATTCATTCCTAAAACTACCATTAATCAAATAAAAGTCCCTATTAATTCTCTTACTTTTATGTTGAGGTCACCCATGACGACTTTGACTGTTCTTTCAATTGAAGTGATGTGATCCCTCAACTTGGGCTCTGGATGACAAAGAAAGAATTTGAGGTTAGAGGTAGTAGGAGTACAGTATTTTTAGGGTGGATGAAAACCTATTAGAGTTATGGTACTTGGTGGAAAAGTCTTTTGTCCTTAATGTATTATGTCACTCAATTCTTTCTTACCCTCTTCTTTTCCAACTCTTTAAGGATGTGTATTTCTTTCTTTACTTCCTACTACATTTGTTTCATCTTAAAATGTGAGGTTCCATCATGGATTTAATGCATCATGTCCTGTGGATCAGCTCTTAAATTTGAGATTACTTCATGTTTCTGATCTCCTGATTCTTTAGTAAACTATGGAACTAACTAACTATATATATGCATTTTAAACTGTAATATGTTCATATTTTATTGAATCAAAGCGATCAACAATTTTATGATGCACCATTATTTTATTTTGCACCAGAAAAAAAATACTGGTTAAAGATATTTTAATTGAAAGATTCATTCAATATTATGAAAACATTGAAGGCTTTTTGGAATTAATGAAATATGATAATACATTAAATTACTCTATTTTATTTCTTTATTTTTGGTACCAGAGATTGAACCCAGGGATGCTTAACCACTATACCACATCCCCAGCCCTTTTTATATTTTTATTTTGAGAAAGGGCTTTGCTAAGTTGCTGAGTCTGGGTTTGAACTCATGATCCTCCTGTTGGAGTCTCATGAACTGCTAGGATTACAGGTGTGCACCACAATGCCTGGCAAATTACTTTATTTTAAATGTACCAATATCTAAAGAATTGTACATTCTTCCTGTTTACTTGCTGTTTATTATCGATGCACTTAATCCACCTCCTGAATCTTCTAAATTCTAAATTTGATTTTCATAAATTCTATCCATCTACCTCAACCAAATGTATCCATAAATATCAAGAAAGAAGAAAGGCAAATAAAATGCCTGTTTAAAAGCAGTCGATTGCACAAGACTGAGAAGAAAGTTTCACATGCATGTGATGATATACGGATAACTTGAGGGAGCATTAGGGAATGCATAGGCTTCAGTGGGCTTCTTGGTGTGAAATAAACCATTCTCTATTGTCTCTACTGCTTACCCTCAGCACTGATGACTGATCTTAACAAAGTCAAGACTCCTATTCGAACGGCTTCATTGTTACTTCTTATTTGTTCCTCAAAAAATTCCATCAGGTCTGCTGGATTGGAATGGGCTGCAGGTTTAAGAAATAGTGGGATCATAAGAACTCATTTTCCTCTTTGGTGAAATGCTTCTGAATGCAAAGAAGGGAATTTCATCCTGAGGATTGTCAAAGTCACACCTCAGTTGGTAATTTGATTTTGTGATGTCCATGCTCCATCAGCATTGCAGAACTATTTAAGCAGCTTGGTTACTAAGAAAACTTCTGTATCTAGTAGGCTCGCTTCTGTTTATACTTGTCAATGGGATCTTCTTTAGAAATTGGGATCTTTGCAGATAAAATCAAGTTAAGAGAGGGTCATTGGAGTAGGTACAAGTTCAACGTGGCTAGTGTCCTCATAAGAAAAGGAGAAGAGACAGAGAGGTTTGCAAGATGGAGGTGTATGAAGACAGGCAGAGACCAGAGTGATGCTTTACCAGCTGTGAAGCTAAAGGGCTGCAGGAGTAGAAGCAGGCAAGACGGAGGAAATGCCTGGCTGGCAAAGTTTGTTTCAGAATTGTCAGAGATAAAGCAAATAGTTCTGAGGAGGAAAGTTCAGAGACAGAGGGGCTAGTCACAATATGAGCAGAACATAATTGGAAGGTGTGCAATGAGGTAGGAGCAGTGACATTTTGGGCGGAGTACAGAGGTGGGGAGGCAATGGATAGGTGCTGCCCCTCATCCCTAGGAGCTCTACTGGTGCACAGCTTTGCACCTTGACCCTGGGACCTTAATGTCTCCTGTGTCAAGCATTCCAACCAGGTGATGAAGAGCTGTGATGCTGTACCACAAGGGTGAGAAGAGAAAGGGACTGGGGAGGGAGATGTTGATGGCCAAAGAGGCTTGGATACAAAGAGATGACCAAGGATAAAAAGGAGTGACTTTGGACTTGACAGTTTCACAGAACTTCAAATACCAAGACAAAAACAATTTTCTATCCTTAGGGATAGCAAGTTATCTCAGTTTTTCTGGGACTTTTCTGGATTGAGAAGAGAACTGAAATTCTATTTCCCCAAAAGCCCACAGTCCAGGTCACCTGGCATGATTTATCACCTATACCACTCCTCCTGGAAACTTGTGGGGGAGAGGGGCAGGCACTGAACACTGGGAGCTGAAGAAACACTTTGTATGTGTGCCTGGAGTTAAGCCGAGTGACCATTTGCACACCCTTTACCGCTATTGTTTTCGTCACCTAGGGACATTTTTATTAACACCCTCAGGATGCTGGGTCCTACCTAGAATGAGGAAACAGCTTGAAGCTTCAATTTCATTTTCTTTTGCTGGAGGCTCTGGAACTCTGCAGACCTGCATAGGGAGGGCAAATTAGGTGCTAGAAGTGAAAAACTGAAAATAGGTTAAAATCAAAGAATCAAATTTGATGGCATGTCGTCTTACCTGGTGGAGCAAATTGGTAAAGATGGATTTCCTCAAGTTCTTGGGGAGGGCAATGTCATACAGGACTGTTGCTGTCAGTATCTGTTTCAGACTCTAAAATGGAAATGCTCGCAGGTTAGGTGGGGGCCATCATTGGCACAGGCTTGGGACGTGGAATGCACATGATTAAAATCTGTGAGGAGAACAAGGCCATACCCTCCCACAGCCACAAGCTTTCTTCAATGATCCCAGCCCCTCCACCTGTTCAGTGCCTGAGCATCTTGGAATGAATGTTCTCAATCTCTTTCTGGAGTTTCCATCACCAACTAAGACAGCCTCTCTCTGCCTCCCGTTTACCAAGAAGTACTTAAGTTCAGCTGCCAAACAGGTGTATAAGTTCCATAGGTCCTTGAGGACCCAATATCCTTGGAAGGGTCACAGATCAATTCTGACTCATTTCCTTTAGGGTGTGGCTCTTACCTGAGTGATGTGGAAATCAATCTCTTTGTCTTTATACTGGTTCAGGAGCCAGGCTATTTGGTTTAGGGCAAATTCGTAGAAGTCATCCCGGTACAGCAACAGGCTCACGGTGGGGCCATGGGCCTTAACTATGGCCAAAGTCTGTAGAAGCAGCAAAGATATACCATTTATAATACACGGTTGCAGTTTTTTATACATTTCTAGGGTACCAGGAGATTTAGAGCTGCCCAAAAAAACTTTATTCATTAAGTTCAGGCTAGAAGAAACTCCATAAAAATCTTATAAAAATGCTGTGGTGAAGGCCATTGGATGGGACAGAGTAATATTAATATCTATGTCTATATCTGCATCGATACCCATTTCAATACTTGCCCTTTTCCCCTACTATATATTTATTTATTTATTTTAAAGAGAGGGACATGGGGCTGGAGCATTGGCTCAGTGGTTTCGATGCTTGCCTGGCAAGCACGAGGACCCGGGTTCAAACCCCAGCACCATGTACACAACTAAATGTTGGAGCAACTTAGGCCATGTGAATAACTAAATAAAGTTGTTTCTCTCTTTCTCTGTCTCTCTCACTGTCCCTCTCTCTTAAAAAAAAAAGAGAGGGACAGCAAGAGAGAGAGAAAGAGAGAGAGAGAAAAAGAGAGAAAGAGAGAGACGGAGATGGAATCAAATTTATTTAGATTTTCACGTGGCTTTCGTTGCTCTGACACTTGGTTGTGTACATGGGTGCTGGGATTTGAACCCATGTACTTGCGAATGCTGGGCAAGCACCATAAACTGCAGAGCCACTGCTCCAGCCCCTCCCCTACTGTTAAAATTTCTACTAGTCACTTTCTTTTACATAGTAACGAATTGAAAATTTCCCACCTTTTAAAAAATAGTGACTCCACACCACTTTGACCCACTACTGTTATCCCCATCCAACGCTCTCTCTCTTTCCCTTTTTTGGAATAGAATTTTTTGAAGGAGTGGGTTATATGTCCCACCTTAACTTCCTACCTCAAGCCACTATAACTTCCACCACTTGACTTCAAATATTAACAATTTCCAGAATGTAACATATAAATATGATAAATTTTGATTATAAAAATTTAAATATCACAAATATTAGGATAAAGAAAACACAATAGTCACAAGAACCCATAGATGACACTGTTTGATATATTATAATGTGCTTTTTACTTATTTAACTTATTCTTTTCTGTCATTTCAAGCATTTTAATTTTTAAAAAATATCTTACACCATTTTTTCACATTTTTATTATAAATATTAGCTCATATTAATTGTACAAACCAATAGGTTTCACTGTGACACTTCCATACATACATATATGGTATTTCCAGCTTTCTAACTACTCCCTCTTCCCTTCTCTATCTATCCCACCCATTTATTTTCGTAATTTTCGCATGTAGAGAAAACATGTGATATTTGTCTTTCTGTGTCTGGCTTATTTCATTTAACTTTATGACTTCCAGTTCCATTCACTGCAAATGACATGATTTTCTTCTTTATAATTGAAACAATATTCCATGATGTATGTATACCACATTTTAAAAATCCATTCATCTTTTGATGAACACCTAGCCTGAGTCTGAATCTTTCCTGTTGTGAATAGTGCCACAATAAAGATAAGTATGCAGGTATCTCTTTTGTATGCCAATTTTATTTTGGGGATATACCAGGAATGATATAACTGAGTTGTATGGTAGTACAGTTTTAGTTTTTAGGGATATCTTCATACCTTTTTCCATAGTGGTTGTACTGTTTTAAATTTACATCAACAGTTTATAAGGATTCGTTTTTCTACATACCTTTGCCATCATTTGTCATTTTTTAAATTTTTTTGGATCACAGCCATTCTGACTGGGGTGAGGTGAATTCTCGGTGTAGACTTAACTTGCATTTCTCTGATAGCTAAAGATGTTAAGCATTTT
Organism: Aplodontia rufa; assembly: GCA_004027875.1. Taxonomy (NCBI): domain Eukaryota; kingdom Metazoa; phylum Chordata; class Mammalia; order Rodentia; family Aplodontiidae; genus Aplodontia; species Aplodontia rufa. Next base: position 17,907 of record PVKS010018900.1, read on the forward strand.
TTCATTTATTGTTGTCTATTTGTGCTTCTTTTGAGAAGTGTCTGTTCAGATAACTTGTCCACTTTTTGATTGATTTAGTTATTCTTTTGATGATAAGGTTTTTGAGTTCTTTCTTCTGGTTATTAATCCTCTATCAGATAAATAGCTAGTGAATGTTCTCTCGCATTCCGTTGGTTGGTTGTCCATTCACTGTGTTGATGGTTTCCTTTGCTGTGTAGAAGCTTTTCCACTTTGTTGTAATTGCATTTGGCAATTCTGGGGTTTATTTACTAAACAACTTCTTAAGTTCTACTCAGGAAGTTGTTGCTTGTGCTTATATCTTGAAATGTTTTCCCTATGCTTTCCTCTAGCAGTCTTGCAGTTTCAGATTTTACATTAAGGTCTTTGATTCATTTTCACTAATTTTTGTACAAGGTGAGCAATGGGGATCTAGTTTCAATCTTGTATGGATGGATATCCAGTTTTCCTAGCACCATTTGTTGAAGAGGTGGTCTTTTCTCTAACATAAATTTTTGATAATACTTTTGTCAAGAATCATATTGCTGTGTATTTACATTTATTTTGGGGCCATTCCTTTTACTCCACTGGTCTGTGTCTATTTTTATGCCAATTCCATACTGTTTTTGTTACTATGACTCTGGAGTATATTTCAAAATTCAGGAATTATGTTGCCTCCAGCATTCTTCTTTTTGCTAAGGATTGCTTTGGTTATTTGGGATCTTTTGTGTGTGTGTTTTAATTTTTATAAAGAGAGAGGGACAGTGAGAGAGAATCAATTATTTTTTTTTTGTTTTTCATTTGGTTTTCTTTGCTCCAATACTTTGTTGTGTACATGGTGGGGTTTGAACCTGCATACTCACACATGCCAGGCAAGTGCCATAACCGCTGAGCAACCACTCCAGGCCCTCTTCTGTGTTTCTAAAAAACTTTAGAATTTTTTTTTTCTCCTTCTATTTCTGTGGAAACAACATTGGTGTTTCAATAGGGATTGGGTGAATCTGTAGATTGCTTTTGGTAACAATGTTGTTTCTCCTGATCCATGAACATGGGAGGTCTTTTCATCTTCTCGTGCCTACTTTGATTTGTTTCTTCAGTGTTATAAAATTTTCACTATAGTGGTTTTTCACTTTCTCAGTTAAGTTTACTCCTAGGCATTTTATTTTTTCTTTTTTGAGGCTCTTGTGAATGATATTTATTTCCTGATTTATTTCTCAGAGAGTTCATTATGGAACATAGTTATTTAATATACAGTTCTACAGTTTACTTTTTTATAGCTATGTTACATAACGATTTTTTTTATATTGGCCAAATTTTATTGTAAAACAAACCAGCTCAAAACTTAGTGGTTAATAACAGCAACAATTTATTCCACTCAAGATTGTATCAGTTAGGTGGTTCTTCTACCGTATATTTCCATGAAACAGGTAGTCTTCAAGAGTTTTCTTGATTAAGCACTGTAACAATGGACTCTCTAGATCTTTATTGCTTCTTAAAAATGTGTTCTTTATTAGTTTCTAAGGTCTGGAACTACTTTGGTCTCCTACTCCTCAGTACAATTCTCAGTTCCCCATCATTAGCTCTTCTTCCTTTGCTATCCCCCAGAGGCACTTCCCATTCTGTGCACTATGCTTGAACAATTCTATCTGAACCCACTTTATTCAGTTATCACTTATATAATGATGATACTAAAATCCATGCATGCAGTTTTTATTTTTCTTCTTAACCCCAATTCTGAAAACCCCCAAACTTACTAATATCTCCACTTGAATGTACCACAGACAACACTCAAGTTGAAATGTCTAACTTAATCCATGGTATACTGTCCTAATTTTATTATTCCTCTCATTTTCCTTTTCTAAATTCATGGCCTCAAGATCACTCAAGTCAGAAATCTAGGAAACATCCTAGGTGCCTCCATTTCCTGCATTAGAAGCATCCAATTTATACCAATTCCTGTTAATTCTGTTCTTCCGCCTCTGACTCCATTTATCAGGACCATCAACACTGCATCAATTATCCCCTTATTACTTATGACCCTGCCTTCATTCATCCCTATTGCAGTTCCATCTTTAACACTGACTTTACAATTGTTTTAGCATTCCAATCCTTGAATTTTTCTTATTTCATGGAAAAAGTCCCCAATCCTGTGCAACATGCCTGTCTTTTCTTCTTGTGTCTGGAGCACATTCCTGGTTTCCTTTCTTTTTGCCTTCTGTCTCTGGTCCTCCCTCCTGTTCCTTTTACCCCACTGCACATACTGAGGAGGGGTGTGTTTTCTCATCGGCAGCCTGTCCATCAGGGAATTTGGTTCCCCCTTCTGAGAATGCACCTTCATTGTGGTGGGCAACCTCATGGGCTGCAAGGTTCAGTTTCAATGCTACACCTTTCCAGGGGAGAGAAGTGTCTTCCCTGTGTGCTCCCTTACCACTTTGTGTATCACCTTCTAAGCTTGCCTGGCTCTTCCTGTGGAAGAGTGAACAGCCATCAAATGGGCCCACTGAATTTTGTTTTCCAGGTGACTTGAATAAAAGATTTCTGCAGACTATTTTAAAAGTTCCATGTTTGCTGATGGTTTAACCAATATAGGATGTAAAAAAATACTTTTGTGACTTAAAGTGTAGAAAAGAAATTGAACTGTAGTATGTAGTTCAGTGTCAAACCATTTAGAATATAAAAATAAATTCAATATAATTTAGCTTACTTAAAAATTATACCAATTAAGCAAGATAAGGGTGGGATTATATATATGAATACACTTTGTAATCTTTTCTCAATAGGGCACTGCAGTATTTTGATAAAGCCTAGTACATTCTTTAGATGTTATTTTATTTAATCATGATGTTCCAAGACACTGGAAATTTCTGTAGCCTGTTGTTTTCCCAGTTAGTAACTCAGCTCAAATATGGGTTATGATAAATGAGACATGGAATAGCTAACATTCTCTCTATTTTACCCATTTGCTCTCTTTGCACTTTGATATATCAGTTTCATGAGATTGAGGTTTTGGTCTTTTTAATCCTTGCTGTATCCTAAGTGTTAGAATATTATCTGGCAGTTCATGAGGATTCAATAAGTACTAGATGAAAAAATGAATAAAGAGTGATTTGAAATAGATGGAAAAATTGAAAGATTTAACAAACCTCAACAAATACAGCCAATAGTGTCCAAAAGAACTGAGCTCAATGACCATATCACAGAGAAAGAGGAGTTTCAAAAATCCCTGTGTTTGGTGATGCTTCAACTAGCCCAGGATGTTAAAAAAAAAAAAAGATGCATTAATAGGTTAAAGTTTAGAAAAGAAACTGAAGTAGAGAAAGTAGCTAAGTGTTTAACCTTTTATTTTTCTCCACAGAGAGACCTAAATAGTGAGAGAACATTAAGTTTAGACATTAGACTCATCAAGCATGGCTTCCCAATGGAACTGGGGGTAACCTCGCAGTCAGGGGGTCAGGGTGGATGGAAGGGGGTCGGGGGATGTATGATGTGTGCATGTATGGAAGTGTGACACAAACACCTTCAATATGTAAAACTATAATGAAAAATAAAATCTTGTTAAAAAAAAGAGAGAGATGGAAACAGGATACAATTTAAACCTGTACTAAAGACTTTGTAACCAGCACAGAGGGAGATCCAGCTGAGGCCTCTAGGGGCACGACTCACTTGTGTGGCCGAAGCCGTGGGGGCCCATTTCTCCATTAAGTACCGGAACAACATGAAGATCTTGTCAGACAGTCGGTTGGCGTCCAATCTAGGATATGGGAAATCTTTCCAGTGGTTAACATACTTGTAAATGGCCTTGCTGAACTTCTCAAGGGCTGTGTTTAAAAAATACAACCACATAGGTTAGGTATATTCAGTGCATTTTCAGCTTCATATTTTCCGCCACTTCAGTTGATCAGGACATAACACCATCATTAAACCAAAGAGCTTCTGTATTTCAAATGGGGATTTATAATATAGAGCCCAGAACACAATAAAACAGATAGAAATAAAAAGGAAATTCACTTCAAGGGAAATTTTTGCAGCCAACTTAATAAAGTGCAAAGTAAAATTATATATATATATATATATATATATATATATAAAACCACAGACTGAGAAAAATAGAAGAAAGGAAAGAACTACAAAATAACTTGTGAAGAGAAAATTAATAATTAGTATATATGTAATAATTTTCATACAATCTTACAACTGAACCAAATGAACATATAAAAAGTGTTCAGTCAAGTTAGTAAAATACAAATTAAAACTGCCATGAGATGTTACAACAAACCATCCAGCGTGGATAATATTTAACACAGTTGATGCCAAGTGTTGATAAGACTAAGGTGTAGCTGCTTTTATTTACATGCTTCTGGTGGGAGTTGAATTGGTGTAAACACTTTGGAAAACTCTTGGGCACCATCTACTAAAGGTGAATATGCATTCTATATGACTGGAATATGTATTCCAGTCTGCAGACAGTCATTTTACACATGCACGCACACACACACACACACACACACACACCACACAAACACACACACGGAGGCTTGTATAAGAGTATGGTCTCTGGGCATGGTGGCACACATTTGTAATCCCAGTGACTCAGGAGGCTGGGGAAGGAGGATCACAAGTTCAAAGCCAGCCTTAGTAACTTAGTAACTTAGCAGGACCCTAGGTAACCTAGTGAGACCCTGTCTCAAAATAAAACATAAAAAGAGCCAGGGATGTGGCTTACTGGTTAAGCATCCCTGGATTCAATCTATGGTAAAAAAAAAAGGTGTTCAGTCAAAATTTCTGCTAATAGGTAGAATGCAAAAGCAAATTATAGTACAGATATATAATAGAATACAGAAAACAAAATGGACTATGGTTATAAACTGTGTAAGAGACTCACAAACAGGTAAAACTACTGGTGCTAGAAGTTAAGATGTAGGAAGAAATGTGAGTGTGGCATCTGGGCATTGGCAACGTTCCTCTTCTTTGCATGAATGGTGGCAACATGGATGGGTCCACTAAGTAGAAACTCAACCTGTACACAGCTGATTTGTATGATTTTCTGTGCCTTGCTTTAATTAAATAAATCATCTTGGAATTGAAAAAATATCATTTGGTCCACTAATACGCATGTATTTGCATCAAATACTCCAACTAATAAGATTTTTTTTCCTTTTAACCTTCATGCCATCTATTTCATTAGAAGACACACAAAAAATTCTTAGTTAATTTCCTCAGGATACTCTGACATCCAAAGAATACTCAGGACAAAGCCTTGAGTAGTAGCTTTAAAGCTGGCCATTTACTGACTCATTCCTATTCCTTCCAAGCTCCTTTTGAGAACTTCGAGCTACATTTATCATGATCACGTGTGTGTACATGTGTGTGAGTGACTCCCACAGGCCTGCGAGCAACAAGATAGAAAGGACAGCATCCTGTTGATTCACGGTATTTGAAGGAGCCAGAGAAGCATTTGTTTATTGATTGATTGATTGAATGCCTCAATGTGGATGGATGGTTGGATGAATGGCTATTAAATTTTATACCATCTCTTTCATGGCATGCAGGGAAAAAGTTACTGCAGGACCAAAGGGCCCTTAGGTAAATCTATAGTGCAAAGACAAACTTCCCAAATGGCCGTGACGACTTCTGGTTTTCTTCTTACATTCTGTTGTTAAAATTGGAGGCAGAGGCTCCAAAGTTTATTTGCAGGAACACAGTGTTAGCTGCAACTGTAGTAGGGATAATAAAAGTAATGGAAAGTGAAAACCAGTATAAAGAAATCTAGGCCCGGTGCTCAACTTCTTTAATCAGACTGCCATGGTTGATTTGCTTGGCTCTGCCATGAGCTACTTGTCTGACAGTTTAGTTATGTAACCTAAGTCTCAATTTTATCATCTGTAAAATGGAGAAAAAAAAGTATTGCTCACTTAATGGATTTGCAGTGAAGGTTCAATGAAATACATAACCTTAAAATAAATACCTTGAGAAGTCTTCATACATATAGTAAGTCCTCAATATATATCAGATAAAACTATTACCTTCATTGAGGGAAAATCAAGAGGAGATGGGCACAATGGAACGGAAGGGTCTTGGTTGACGGATAAAGATGACATTTCCGACAGCTTGGGCTATTATGGCTTATGAAATAGTAGTGTTATGGTATGTTGGAAGTGAAAGGGATCCTAACAATGTTTGTTTCTTCTGATGTTTTTACAAGTGACAATGGGGCTGAGAGGAGTGCAGTGTCAGCTGATGTGGTTCAGTGGCTGCACAGAGACAAGAATCCAGGTCTCTGGTCTCATCCAGGAGGACTCCTTCTATACTTTCTATACTGTAAATATTTTTCCCCAGGAATTTGAGCATATTCTTTGTAGACTTTTGATTACTATAGATGTCTTTCAGTTTTAGGTTAAGTGAACTTATAACCAGAGTTTGCCTGTTTACTATTCTCAATTTTATGATTGCTTATATTTAACAAAGTAGTTAACCATTAATGCATTATATTCATTTCCAAGTTAACATAATGCCAAGAGCTGGTAAGCTCTCATAATTATTGCAGAGAAAATGTGATCCAATTAAAGAAGGATGCTAGGAGAAGAGGAGGCATCGAGAGCAGTGTAAAGATTAGTCCCGGTGGTCATGTAGACCCAGGTTTGAATGTCACCTGTCCACGTCATTGACTGTGTCACTGCCTTGGGAAAAATGGATTAATTTTCATGACCCTCAGGTTCTTCTCATCTGTAAAATGGGGTGACAGTATTTACATAGTAGAACTGTTGTGAGGACTGAGTGAGACAAATGCAGGCACTCCCACTCCATGTGGGAGGCCCTCAATAAACGGCACCTATTATTTTTGGAAAAGTCATCAATAGAGTGGAAGGAAAATAAGACTTTTGTTCAATTTGTAAGACAAGCTGTAGTCTGACTTTTGCAAAGAGGAAATCACAGGAATACCCACCAATACAAAAAGTTTCCTTCATGTTTTCATCCTCGGCCAGCCTGAGCATAGTCTGCATGGTGAGCAAGGTCATCATCATGAAGGGAATACTCTGGGACACTGCAGAGAAAGGTACGAGAGGAAAAGGGAATTACTCATCCTCTCACATGGCGGGTTCTGTGACTTCTCCCTGCACCAGAGACAAGCACGTCAAAGCTGCAAGAAGGGGGCAGGTGAGCTTCAATAGAGAGATGTTCTCCTCCAACCACTCCTTCTCCACCTGAGTGGCAGGCTGTACTTAGGACCTAGAAGGAAGGTACTGGATATAAAACTTCCTGTACTGTTGTTTTGTGGCTACTGCGTATTTGGATATTTATTTTATTAATGTCAATATCTCCCACCCAACCTTGTGTATACTCCCAAGGCCCAGCAAATGTAATAGGTGCTCAAAAATATCTGTTAAATAAAGTAGTGTAGAAACACAGTTTGCGGATATACCTTGTGGAAAATATTCTTCTGCAAAAGCAAAGCCCGGTGAAGGGGAGGTTGAGGATGGTGCTGGGCTTCAACATGCAATGCATTGAAAACGTTGCATCAGAAAGAGGAACTCATTTGCTGAAACCCGCCTCCTGAGGACACATGCGACCAAAATGGCTCCCAACACCCTACTCAGGGGCGTCACCTTGAGGTCATGACACCTCTTCGGATGGCCTGATGGGAGAGGTTAAATATACCTTCCGTCCTCGTGAACAGCTCATGATCCCCATTGCTGCATATGGAAATGCTACCTGCATGGGCTCTCCGCCCCTTGCTGACTTTTCCTTTCATTGGTCCCCTTATTCTTTATAACTGCATGCACTTCCTCAATAAACGAGTTCCTGCTGTGACTGGTCTCCCTGACGTGTCTGATTGTCTTCCTTAGGGAGGGCTGGGAATGGGGGTCAGCTGACCCTTGCCTCTCTTGGCCGCCTTGGTTGGGGCGTGCAGGTCAGGCGGAACACGAGAGCCTAAAAACCCCAACAGATGGGAGTCAGGCCAAATTCAGTGCATCCTGGGCTAAAGGCTGGTGGGCAGGCTCACCTACATTCATAAACAGCCACCCACATCTGTCAGTTTGCTACAGTACAGGAGTAGGCAGAGATGCTCTCCTTTCTGTCATGCTTTAGACAACTGGTCAGAGGCAGTTGTTTCCTAAGGAAAGTGTGCGGAATATTCCCTTTATACCATAGCTGGTTGCCAGTTCTGCCAGGGCGAGCACAACAAATTCATTTGGTAGCTCCAGAATCCTGAAGTTGCTCTGTACTTCGTACATCACAGAATTGAAATCATGTGCAGCCAGAGACACCAAAACCTCACCAGCTAGCATTCTGATTTCTCTGGGAATCTGAGAAGGAAAAGAAAAATAACAATAGCAGCTAGAGGAAGAGAAAAGTCTGCAGAGGAAAATAGTCTGCATAAAATTGTGATTTCCCCCCCTTACATCTGGGTTAGAGGAAAGAACAGGCCATGAATTAGAAATCTATGGGAAAGAATCCTAGGTAGGTGTCCCTAGCTGAGAAAACAGATGTCATTTTAATATATTTTAAAAAAGGTTTTATGGGGTTTTTTGTAAATCTGAGATCAGTAGATATTTTACTGCTAATTGATCATGTATTGTGATCACAGGATTTATGTTTTATGCTTAAATAATATGAGTTACTGCGGTAAAGGTGAAAGGAAACAGGCTAGGAACTGAGAGCTTTGCTTTCATTATCTCCTGACCTAATTGCCTTTGACGTTGAAAATATGAAAGGGATTTCTGCTTTGTCAATGGCAAGCTAGAAAAATTGATCAAACTTCCTGCTGAGGAAAATAAAAAGATCAGGACAAGATACTTAAAGAAGTACTCATAAAAGCAATGAGGAACTCACAATATGGAGTGTAATGAATTAATGGGTTGAAATCAAGAAAAGATGAGATGATCTAAGATAAGGAGGCACACAAGAGATAAAAAGTCATCTGGGACCCAAGAAAATTGGTTTCTAATTACTCATTCGGTCAATGGATAGTTGTGTTACTTTGAAAAAAGTATCTTAGCACAAACATCCTCATCTAAGTGGAGACTGGATGATGTTACTGTAAATCCTTTCTCAGATTTGCCTCAGTTTCCTTAACTGTGAAAGGATCAATAACAGGTGCTGGAACTGTATTTATGTTTCCACAAAAAAGAAGTAAGTCATTTGTGGTTTTGTTAGAGAGGTAGAAAAAGCTACTGTACATCCACACAGATGCAGGTGGGTTACTTGAAGACTCTATTGCTAGCCCCCTGCTGATTCACCACTTAGAACAGAACTTACATTGTCATCTCTCATGTCCTTAGAAGTGTAATAAATCAAACGTTGGACAATCGCATCATCCAGGATGTCAGTGTTCTGAATAACAGAAGTAAGATGGCTGTAAATGTCCTCCTGTGAACATAGAAGAGGTATTTGGATTGTAAACATAAAGGAGTTGGATGAAGTTCAAACAGATAACCATTAAAGCAAGCAACATATTTCTACGACATAGTGGATTTTATGGATATTAATTTGGGCTTCCTTAACAAAATAGTCAAAAGCTTACATGAAGACCAAAGCTAATTTTAAAAACTATTTTAATTTGTTCCATTTCTATGATAAGATCTAACTAAGGGCAAGGACAGGCTACTTGACGTTTGAAAGTCAGTGTTGTGGAGGTCTCGGGAATGGAAGTGCTTGTCACCCTCATTGCAGCTCTCATTGTAAGGAGTGTGGTACTAGGAAGCACGTTGCATTTCGCAAAGCTGCTGCTATGCTGTGAAATTGGATCCTAAGAGAGAGATACAGGTTCTTGCTTCATTCATGCTTTTGCTGAGAGAAAGTGTTAAATCCCATTTGGAAGGTGTACAGCTCCAGCAATTATGTGGCTTGACCGGATGCGGGGCTATTTGTCCTCTGGAGGATGAAGGAGAGACTGGTGTGCTGAGATCTCCAGGGCTATCAATCACACACCTCAGCTACTGCACCCGTGTTTCAGGTGTGAAATAGCTTCCATTACACTACTCCCTCGGATCAAGCCTTGGAAGACTCTAGAATAAGATAGAGTTTGTCTTTGCGTTCTTTCCCATCAGTGCTTTCAGAGCCTGCGGCACTATCTCACTCCATGTGTCCTTTCTGCTTTCTTCAGGTCTTGTACTCCTGACAAGGCTTACACTTGTGAGACCCTCACTGAGTTCTTAGAACTGGGCCAGGCCCTTCATCTTTTTACTCTTCACAGCAAGCCTCTGTGTTAGATGTCACCAATCTACCCTTTTATAAATGAGGAACTTAAGTCTCAGAGCGCTTAGCTGTTAGTATTAAGTGGTGATGCTACACTTGGAACCTAACTCTCTGACTCTTAGCTGGCACCTTAACCTACTGGTTGTGCTGGCCATTTCAATTCCTTAACTTGACACACTGTAAAAATAAATTGGAAGTGCTATTCTCTGGTGCCTTCTTCAGAATTTCTTCAAGTACTTATGGGGTCCAGAGATCATTTTCCAAATGCTCTCAAGTATTTGAGAAATACTGCTCTATGGGAAAATTAATTCTTACTAAAAGATTAATATAATGGTTTTCAACCATACCTAACTGTCAGCTTAAGCTCTGTGAGCTTTAAGCATCCACGCTTATCACAGATTGATCCAATCAGAACTCTGGTGGTGAGTCTGGGCATTGGTATTTTCCAAAACACTCTAAGGGATTCTAGTAAACGGTTAGGATTGAGAACTGCTGAATTAAGAGATAAAGGAGGCAGGGAAGGGAAGGAGGGATTAGCGGGGTTATCAATGCAACTGGGAACTCTTGACTCCCATGAGAAGCCCAACCGTACACAGGCAGGCAGAGAAACTCAGAAATTTCAAAAATCGGTATACATGTATATGCTTATTTCTATCTATAAAATGGGGTATTGCAGAGGAGACAATGAGTGCAGGGAGTGGACTAAGCGGGGAGATCTGGACTAGGATCAGCCTTAACTTACATTGTCAATATCCATGTATTCATGAATATGTAACAACGATTCCCTCCAATATGTAAGACTATGTCCAAAAAAACCCCCAAACAAACAAACAAACAAAAAGATAATGGTACCGGTATCACCCTTCACAGGGAATAACACTGAATAGTCATTAGGAGAATTAGGAGCATTTTGATGGAGTGAGATGGGCTTGGGTTTTGTTCTTATCTGGACAACTCATGTAACTTCTTTGTGTGCCATTTGTCTTAGTTGTTAAAAGAAAAAATGCAATGTTTATATAGTTGTTATGAGGAGTAAATATTGTGTAAAGGACCATTATGCTGAAAATAGCTAGGAATTCACTTCCTATGTAGTGTCCAGTGAAGGATGATTATTGTTATTTTAGTTCTTGAAGTCTGAATAGCCTTCGATTCTCAGGGAAAATTCCAGTCATTAAATAGCATTTTTAGATGAGTATGGGAGCCCTTGAAGATTTTCATAGGTGCCCTAAAATAATAAAAGGGGAAACTCTATCCCATATGGCTGCAAGTTTGACTTCCCCCTCCTTCTACATTTACATGTATAAGGTTATGAACAAGGGCATCATTTGTACTTTCTAGAAGTGGATAGATTCTTGAAATGGTAAATGATTGCTAAGTTCCATGATTCTTGGAATGTTAAATGTAATGGTTTCAGCATTATAACAACTTGCATCACAACTGTAGTTTTGAAAAATCTAACACCATATAAAAAGCAAGAAAATATAAGGAACTTTAGCAAGGAAGAATGTGTATCACATGTTGCAACAAGGGGACTAAAAAAGGGGAAAGCCCCTATTTGTCCTACCTTACTAATGTTATCCTCCTTGTTCAGCATCCCAAGAGTGAGGTTAATGTCACCAAACATCTCTAAAATGCACAGAAAAAAGAATTAAAATGTGTATCAAAATGTTCCTGTTAGTTGCTTTGCATTAGTTACAGAAAATTTGTTTTCCGCCTCAATCCCCATCTTTTTTCTCTTCTTTGAACATTAGCTCTTCAATGACAGGAGTTGTATTTTATTCATATTTCACATCCCTAATATATTTGAAATTATCAGATGCTCAGTAATTGTTTTGAAACCTGAATTCAATGTGGAAGGGAACATAAAGGATTCTGGATTCCTATTTATCCTTCTAATCAAATGACCAGCACCTTATATATACTCTAGCCAAGCTTGGCTGTAAGATACCATGAGCTGGATTCACCTCTCATAACCTGAGTCATAGAAGACAATGGTCAAATATTGTTTTCCTTTTCCACTCTTTCTCCCTCAACACTTCTCCTGTCCTTTTCTTCCCTACACTCTCTTCCCTTATATCTGTCCTCCAGTGCCCTTCAGGTCCTTTTTCTGGTCCCGTGCTTTTGGAATTTTGACTTTTTCTGATAAACACTTAAGTGTTTTGATTTGCACTTTCCAGGAGTGTATGGTTTTGTGCAAAGCACTCTAGAAAACTAAAATAAAAATTTGGCCAGGTGCAGTGGTGCACATCTGTAATACTTGTGGCTTTGGAGGCTATGGCAGGAGGACCACAAGTTCAAAACCTGCCTTAGCAACTTCATGAGGCCCGAAGCAACTTTGTGAGACCCTGTCTCAAAATTTAAAAAAAAAAATTATATATATATATATATATATATTTATATATATATGGGTGGGGATGTAGCTCAGTGGTTAAGCACCACTGGGTTCAATCATCTGGTACCAAAATTTGGAATTGAAAGAATTGAGCAATTGCAGGCCACATGGCAGGTTGGTAGGAGGGATGATTTTGGAGGTGGAGATTTCTCGTGAGTCTCCAAATCAAGCAACACACCTCTGTTAGTACAGCTTTAGGTAAATTGCGGGAAGGCATTCTATAAAATTCTAATATTTAACATTAAACAAGAAACTGCCCATCTTTGATATGTAGCCACTGTTTTTCTCCAGTGGGTTAGAAACTTTTACAACCGGTAAAAAACACAGTCATGTTTCAGGCTTCCAGACTATCATTGGTCCTTCACAATCAGCATGATTTTCGTTATTTTGACATAAAGGGGGGCGGGTAGTGGGAAATAATCTTCCTTTGGCAAAACATTTTATAAAATCTTCCCACAATGACACGACTTTCCCAAGACCCAACATGTGCACACAGACATATAGCACACAGCAGATTCCCAACTCCCCAGGACCTGATGGTGCTTACCTGTGGATTCCTCCATGATGAGTTATGTCTTGGCTATTTTTGGGTTTCTAAGAGACAGCACCTAAGTATCAGAAATAGTAAGGCTGAAAAATTAAAGAAGCAGGTTGGCAAGTTTCTCATATAAGTTTCACATAAGGTTCCCTAAACGAAAGTCCCTCCTCCACTTGATTGGCACGGTGATCTGGGAGCTTCCAGCGATGGGTCTGCTGTTGAGGAGGCTGATGCTGTATTCTACCACTATGACATTTTCTTGCTTTTGAGCTCCTGCTGACCAAAAAAATGGCTGCATCTCACCGAATATTGTCCCTTTGGTGGAGACCAGAGTATGTGAGAAGGAAGGAATTAGAGACTAGGATTCAAACCATTGTTATAGACCAAAGGAGTTCCTCTCCCTAAACTTGGGTCCATTGATCACAAATTTGGGGATGGTTTTCCGTGGTCACTTCACTGGCCTGATGTTGGTAAAGCCTTAAGGTGAGCTTGCTGAGTGTTCTTTTTGGTGAAAGTCAGTCACACAAACTGGGCATGCCCAGTGGACCAGAATGCCTTTCAGGGGCAGTTGAATAGAATGTCCAACTGACACAGCAGCAAAACCAGGCTTTCTCTAGTTCCCTGATCACTGCTTTATCATGCCTGGCTCTATTGTCTCTATTTGGTTTCAAATCACTTTTCATCCAGACTTCTTGGCCAAAATGCTTTCCACTTTACTAGCATGGACTTAAATGTGGTTTTAATGTCCCTTAACTCTAAATCTACAGGAATGCAATCTCTTATGTGTGCAGCCTGTGTGTTAATATGCCACATGATAAAGTGGGAAGTGAGTACTAACAGCCATAGGGCCAATGCAAAAAGGATGAGAGGGTCTCATGATAATTCTCCACTGCTGCTTCTCTCTCTACCCTTCATTAATGCACCTTATTTCAGATTCAAAGGTCAAATTTTGGCTCACAATCTTTGAATCTATCATGCTTCTCACAGATGTTTATGTCTTCAGCAGGCCAGTGGTTAAAAATATTCTCTGCTTCCAAAGTGAGCATCACTTTTTCTCAAACCATTGTGCACAAGTGCCTTTTCATAGATTTCACCTGGCATCCTTATTTAAAATAATTCTCAGGCCCTACCTCAGACCTGGAAAGTTAGAAGGAGGGATCAGGGTTCTATATTTTTAAGGAGTATGCTTGGTGACTCTTAGATTTACTGAAGCCAGAGAAGCACTGGCTAAGATCCTGGCCCAGACACCCACGAGAATAATGAGAATGTAGTAATTAGCTGAGGGTGTTCTTCATGGTTGGGAAAGAATAGCAACTGCTCTTCAGCACCCTGATTCACTCCCATTGAAGAACAGGCTTCGAACTGGTGAGTCAGAGAGGTAGCGGGGTGATTAGTGGCAGGGAGCCTGAAGCTCATGATGCCTTACAAGGAAAATGACATTAGAAATTATGTGCTTTTAAAACCTTAGAGAACAATATGTAATAAAATTAGCAATTCAAAACTCAGTTATTTAGGTTATTGTTATAATCGTTTTCTTTTTTTTTTATTTTTATGAATGGCAGCCAATGATTTTCTGCATCTCTTACCTAAGGATTTTCTTGATTTCTTAGAAATTAGGAGAGTCAGGTGACAATTGATTTATATTAACTTTGTAATTTATTCATCAGGACAATCAAAACACATCCTTTTACCAAAACTGTTTAAGATAAGGCAAACTCATATAGATTTTAAAAAATCCCAACTCTTCAAAACTGCTAATTTGCTCTCATTTTATCCCATTTTTCGGGAATCTCCTTGTGTCATCCCATAATTTCCTCTTTTCTTTACACTAGGCTTACACATGTAGGTTTGATTTCTTTGAGGCCCTAAGATCATGCTAAGGGAGCGATTCTCAAATCTAATTGGCTTGCATATTAGCATATTGCTAATTTGGTACTTTTCCTGGATATTTTATTTTGAAGGAGCCTAAATTCAGCCCGTTTAGGAACCAGCATGCCTCCTTGAGCATGTGGTAACTCTCACCTTTCAATGCAATTTGTCAAGTGTTTCCATCCAAACGAAGGAGTACTTTGTTCCCAAAGGAGGTGTTAGCAGACAAGAACGTGAATAAGCTAGTAAATCCAGGGCGTGTTATACACATGCGAACATGGTAACTACACAAATTTAAAATTTGTGGTTTAATGGTTTTATTGTAAATGCTTTTACTTGTAGAGCACAATTAAAACTTTGACACCAATCACCAATCCTTTAAAGAGAGAGGGAGAGAGAAAGAGAGAGAATCAATTTTATTCAGTTTTTTATGTCATTTTCTTTGCTCCAACACTGAGTTTGTATATGGTGCTGGGGTTTGAACCCAGGTCCTTGTGCATGCCAGGCAAGTGTTGTAGCCTCTGAGCCACCACTCCAGCCCTCAATCCTTTATTCTTGAAAGAAAGTACTAGACACTAGAAAAATATTAAAAGTGAAATTAGATGCTGCTTTGAATTTTTTGGTCAATTTCAGGTTAGACCCAATAACATGTATTTTATTATGGAGGTAAGTATGCCTTTGATGTTAGTAACCTCCCGTTTCCCCACTTTTCTCTTCCTCCGTTCCTTCTCCTCTCCCTTCTGTCTTCTCCTTTCGCTTTCCGTAATCTGATCTCTATTTTCTGTGCTGTTGTTTAGCTTTAAGTTTTCCTCCTTCTTGGGAGTAAACCATAACAAATAATATAAGAATAATTTCTGGTATTATTCAGTTTAGTTGATTAAAGAAGCTCCATGGTAGAGATGCTTGAACACATCAGAGATGAAGAAGCCACAGTTGGAGGGGAGAAGCCGCCCATCAATACAACCAGCTACGCAGTGAGGCAGGCTTGAGTGTTATCAGAGAAAGCAAAACACAGAGCATCAGAGAGTTGTGAATCTGTCCACCAAGCACAGGGTGGCACTTGAGTTGGTCCTTGAATGCAGAAATGAGTCCTCTTCACAGTATTCAGAGAAGCGCATCTGCTTCCTTTCCTAAGCAGAAGACAGCAGATCCTCTAATTAAGTTTTTCTTCTTCAGCGTGAGTAAATAATATCATTATCTTATTTGTTTAATTTTTCTGATATTTTGACTGTTTAATTATTTTTATTGCAAATTTATAGTGTTCAGCTTCTGTGATAAAATATATATTCAAAGTAATTTTCCTCCACCGAGAGCGAGATTAATGTATGAAATAAAAACAAAGAGAAGAAACAGCATGAGATTGGGAGTTCAGAAACTTGAATCGATTCTAGGTTCTGTTTCATGTGAGTCATATGACTCTGGAAAAATGAACTGCATCTCAATTATAAGGAAGGAGGGGATAAGGTTAGCTGGCCTAAGGACCACTTCCTGTGTCAAGCGACTTCATTTTCACATTCTTGATAATCCCAAACATTAATGGTGTTATTCTGAATCCCAAAGCAACAACATTATAAATGAAGTTTTGTATGGGAACTTTTGGTGGAAAAGGAAGTTATACTCTTTATAAATCCAGCCTGAAATTTTCCTTCTTCCCGTACTGCCGGCAATAGCAGCCAACCCCCCTGGGAGAGGAGACTGGAGAACTCCACAGGGACTGGTACCAGGCAGCCTTTCCTGTGGACAGTGAGGTTAAGGGAGATAAGGTATACCTCAAAGCCAAAATTAATGACTGAGCTTCCAGTAACGTCTCTTACTTTAAAATCTTGCGGCAACATTAATCCTGAATTACTAATCTGAAACATGTGCAAAAAGCAGTTACTTTTCTGTATGTCATTAAAGTGTGCTGCATTTTAAAATCGAGAACCTGGTTTTAAAGGTATCCTCTTGATATTCAGAAAGACCTTAAGAATTTTACCTCTGGAATTTATGAATGATTTAAATATAAATTATCTCAACTTTTCATATAATAAATGACTTGGGTTTTTGTAACTGCCCAAGTAAATAAATCTTAGAAGAAAAAGTCATCACTATAATATTTTTAAGGACTAAAAGATAATTTCATTGTCTTTCGGTGACTATCTTTTACTTAGAAAAATCTTGTACTTTATTTGAAAATAAGAAAACATGTCTATTATCTTTTGATTATTTTTATAGGAATAGAAATACTAATTCATGATTTTGGTAGTTTCAATGGCATGTAGCTAAGTCGTAAAAAAAGAAATAGGTATTTTATGTTACACTTGGAGACTTTGAGATTCTAGGAATGTTCAGTGCATTTTATAAAAACAATTTATTAATTGAATGTTCAAAAACATTTTAATCAAGAAGTGATAGTGACCTGTCAGATAAAATTTCCAAAAATGAATTTCCTAGTTAACCAGTATCACTCAAATGTGAACAGGGAGTTTCGCTGGAAAAGAGTCAAATCACAAAACCATAGCTTGGATCCAGGATTGTGAAACACAGCATATCTGAGTGTTGGTATTCATAACTCCTCATCTGCTTCTGTGGTGCACAAAGATGCGGACAGAAGCTCAAGAAGGCAAAACTGGGTCCCATTTCAGCATTTTTGCTTCCTAAAGCAGGAAAGTAGATACATTCATTAATAAATATGGTGATGTTTACAATGAAGTGACTTAATCCACCTAAGCCTCATTGCATCATTGATAAAATGACGGTTGTGTAGATTAAATGAATAATGCAAAGAAAAGATTTGTTTTTGGTGCTGCTGTCCTGGCTTCCTATTTATAACGACTGAAAGACAGACTGGGACCACATCATTCCAGCAATATTCTGCTTATTGAAGTCTTAAGCTTATTGTTTCTGATGTTAAGAGAATGTGTTCTTCCAAGACTATGAAATAATCACATTCATGATTTAATCAAGCTAATTGATTTCAAATTACTCAGCTATTAATTACTTCTTAAGCATTTCTCTTTTGCATTGTGTTTGTAAAATAATGGTCTTTAATTCCTCATTGCTTCTTTAATTCCTCATTTGCTTTTACAAAAACAAATATTCTTATTGTTTCCCTTACTACTTGCAACTGAAAGTAAGTAATAGAAAACTAAATTAAGTCTCAACAAGAGCATTTCCTGAAATACTTTATGAAAGGAACAATCTTCCTCACAAATCTCACTAAATTCTCTAGGAATGGTCAGGTTTAGGTCGAGTAACTTTGTATCTTCTGCTATCACCAGCATTTGTAATCAGACAGAGCAGACTAAAGTATCGCCAAAGGCAGTGATACTTTCCCCTTTAGAGTGGAAATTATCACAGATTTGTAAAATGAAATGTGAGATATATGAGAAAGTTACGGGAGTTCTCTTGGGGAGAATCTGCTTAAACTACACATACACTGCAAAGATTCTTTTTTAAAAAGTGTGTATAAGAGGCATGCAATGAATTATACATCTTTTAAATTTGAAAACTTTTAATGCAGCCCACGCCCATGAAACTACCACCATAATCAAGATAATAAACATATCCATCCTTCCAAAAGTTTCCCTGAGCTCATTTGTAATCCAAACTTTTCTGCTCCTCTACGTCCATCTGTGCCTTTGTCCCCAGGCTATCATACTTCCTAGAATTTTATGTAAGTTCATCAACAAGGTATGTGCTATTTTTAGTTTCAGCATAATTATTTTGAGTTTTATTCATGTGTATTGATAGCTTATTCCTTTTATCACTGGATCTCCTATTATATGAATATGCTATAATTTTTGTATTTGTTTATTTATGAACATTTAGGTTGTTTCCAGCTTTGGCCTGTTACAAATAAGCTGCTGTGAACATTTGGGTCTTTCTGTGTTCATATGTTTTCTTTTCTCTTGAGCAAATAATTACCAATGAATGGATTGGCTAGATCGTATTGTGGACATTTGTTTAATTTTTTTTTTTAGAAACTGATGTAGTATTTCCAAAAGTATTTGTTACATTTTAGATTCCCACTAAAGGTGTGTGAGAATTCCAATTCCACATTTTTGTCAACACTTGATGTGCTCAGTCTGGTTCATCTTAGTCATTTATATGGTTCTGAAGTGATATTGCGTGAGGCTTTAATTTGCCTTTCTGTGATGGCTAATGGCAATATTTTTTCCACACTTACTTGTTGTGCCCATCTTTTGTGAAACATTTGTTTGAATCTTTGCCCATTTTTATTGGGTTGTTTTCTTTTAAGAGTTCCTTACGTATTCTGGATGCAAGTTCCTTAACAGACATGGTTTTACAAATATTTTCTGTTTATGGCTTCTTTTTTTCATTCTTTTATTTGTCAACCTGAAGAGAGGACATTCTTAACTTTTATGAATTCTGATTTATTCTTTCTTCCATGGATGGTGATTTTAGTGTCATTTCTAAGAAATCATTGACTCCCCCAAAGATCATGGATCTTTTTTCCTGTTTTCTAATTGTGTTCTGTAATTGTAGTGTTCTATTTAGATGTATGTTTTGCTTGTGTGTTTGCTGTAATATACACAAGGTGTGGGTTGAGATTCCCTTCTTCTCCTGTGAGTTTCTGGTTGTTCCAGAGCTATTTGGTGAGAAGATGCCCCCTGCTTTGTTGAATGGTCTAAGCTACTCTGTAGAGCATCTTGGTTCCATTTCTGGAACTCCTCTTTTTCATTGATATTTTTTCTATCTTTAAATCAATACCACACTGTCTTGATTACTGTAGCTGCACAAATCTTGAAATAGTGTTGGGGTAGCTCCTGAAGCCTTGTTCTTTTTCACAGTCATCTCTGTGGTCTTTGCATTTCCACATCGATTTTTGGAATTAACTACCCATTTTCTACTAAAGGAGACTGGGAAACAGGAAGAAAAGAAAACTCTACTGGGTTTTTGATTGGGATTGCATTTCGGAATTTATAGAAGAGTTTGGAAAGAATTATCATTTTAATTAAAGATTGACTAATTAAAGATGCACTATTGTGCATCTTCCAATCCACAAAGAAGGTATTCTGAAAGTAGAGTATACATCTAATTTTTCTTTAATTTTTTTTCTTGGCTGTGTTCTGTAAGTTTTAATATACAATATTTAAATAGGCTTTGCCACATTTATCCCCAAATGATATATCCCCGAATTTTTATGTTTTCACAAATAATATTATTAAAACTTTAATTGCAATTGTTCATTGCTAGTCTTTGGTTGTACTGTACACTGATTTTAAAGTATTGATTGTATATCCTGAAGGCTTGACAACTCATTTAGTTGATAATTTTATGTACACATTTTTTTTACTTCCTCCTTTCCAAACTGGATCCCTCATTTTTCTTTTTTTTTGATTGATTTATTGCATCAGTCATAATTCTAGCACAGTGTTAAATAGAAACACTAAGAAGGGCATGATGGAGTGGTGAATTGGCAGTTATGTCACTTGCCTGGCATGTGCAAGGATGTGGGTTCAAACTCCAGTACCACGTACACAACAAAGTGTTGGAGCAAAGAAAGCCATATGAAAAACTAAATCAAATTGATTTTCTGTCTCTCTCTCACTGTCCCTCTTTCTCTTAAAATTAAATAAAGAGGGGCTGGAGCGGTAGCTCGGCGGTTACGGTGCTTGCTTGGCATGCACAAGTACACGGGTTCAAACCCTAGCACCACGTACACAACTAAGTGTCAGAGCAACGAAAGCCATGTGAAAAACTCAATAAAAATTGTCTCTCTTGTTTCTCTCTCACTGTCCTTCTCTCTTTAAAAAATAAAGAAAGAAAGAAAGAAGAAAGAAAGAAAGAAAGAAAGAAAGAAAGAAAGAAGAAAGAAAGAAAAGGATATACCAAGAGGGAAAATTCATACTTTGTGTTCATTAGCTTTCTCTCACTGTGACAAAAACCTGAACTAACTTAACAAGAGGAAAGGTTTATTTTGGTGCATAGTTTTGGAGCTTTCAGTCCATGGTTGCTTGGTTCTGTTGCTTGAGACTCATGACAGCATTTTGTAGCAGGAGTGCCTGATTGGGGAGGCTCGTTCACCTTATGGTGTCTGTGATGAAAGAGAGAGAAAGCCATGGTATACTGTTTCAGATCTGACAGGGAAAACATCCAGGCTTTCGTCATTAGGATGTCACAGTAGAGTTTTTGTAGGTGTTCTTCATTGTGGTGAGAAACTTTCCTTACATTTATAATTTTCTCAGAGTTTTCCTTCTAAGTGGATGTTGGATTTCTCCAAGAACTTTTTTGAGCAACTACTGAGAATATGTTGTTCTTCTTTTCGGTCTGTAGCATTGTGAATCACATTGATTGGCTTCTTAACATTAAACCAATCGTGCATTTGTAGAATAACTTCCCCACCACCCCTTCAAC